>JAASFE010006047.1:138548-173520 GCA_013365205.1 Pseudocercospora cruenta
TGCTCTCGTTTTCAGGGAGAGCCAAGTCTCCGCAGCTGCGCAAGCTGATCGCTTCGTGAAGCCAATGGGCAAAGCTGAAGTGACCGAAGATAAGCACTTGTACGTGCATGTGACGAGACCACTACCCTTTCCAATACCAGAGCTAACAGCGTAGGACGGCATTTGTAGACTCGAAATTGGCTGAACTACGTTCACCAAAGGCAATATCAACCTCAAAAACGATTGAGAATGAAAGCCACCATGAAAGTGACTTCCTCGAACCAGTCCAAGGAGAAGGCTCTGCCCAATTTGAGCCAAAGGCTCCATTGTCCAACGCAGAACGGAACAAGGACTATTTGACGCGTGCCCAACGCAAACAGCAGAAGGCTTTGCGCAGACAACCGAAAAGGGACGAAGACGATGTCGTTCGAGACGACATGATTGATCAGATCTTTCGGGAGGGTCAAGTACCTATGTACGATCAGGCTCAGTCCAATGTGGCAACGTACAGCGATGATGATTTGGATCATGACGAGGCAGCTGCTCGAGCTTTCAAGGCTCAGTTTCTTGCTGACATGGAGATGCAACATAGGCGCAAGCCGCCTCCCTCGTCAACGACTACCAAAGGCGCAGCACCTGCATCAACTGGACCGAAGCTTGGAGGCAGTCGCAGTATGAGAGAAAAGATGAAAGCGCTTGAGGCGTCCAAGGAGAAGCCTGGCGTTAAGAAATGAGAAAGGCGGTGACTGCTATGGCAATTCGTGTCGTTCGAATTCGCCATTGTGGTTAGCTCAGCCTAGACCTATCCTGGATCCTTCTTTGGGCTTCCGTTTCTGCCACGAATCTAAACCGGTCTATACCGTGTTGACCATCATTCTCCGCCGCCGCCATCATCATTGTCACCTTGTGTTCGATTTCTCATTCCTCGCGCGCTTGGGAACCCTCTTCCTCATTATCCCTGAAACCCGCCATAAGGCTCTCTAGCCGCTCACGAACCTCAGCCTTGACCTCTTCGACTCTTGGATATGGCTCTCGACCGGTTTTGATTGCTTTCCACAGTTCAACATGCACTGCGATCCGGCATTGCATGAGGCGCGCCATTGTGAAAGGATTCGTTACGTCCGCAGCGCGACACAGAGTAATGTTATCCATTGCGATTGCATCGATCGGGAACGAAACGTCGGTCTTCCCTTCCTTCTCCATCATGGCATAAAATTCACTACGGAGCTTCTGCCCCTTGAGCATCTCGGCCGCAAATTCTTCCGAGAAGATAGTTCGGACTCCTAATGCGCCCGTGAGCTGGTCGATCCTGTCCAACTGGGCCACGAGCACTCCTAGCCAGTGTTGCGTATCGTAGATTTTCTTGCCACGAAAGTAGCGAGGTTGGAATCTGCTGGTCATGTTGAGCTTGCGGAGTGTAGTGATACTTTCGCGCGAGGAGGCCATGTCCACACATCAGCTTTATTTCCGTTTTCCCGCGCAAGTTTGCTTCACGGCTTTTTCAACAGCAGCAATCTGGACCAAGGAGCCCGAGCTTGCTGTCAGCCTTTCGTGTCGCACAATATTCCTGTTCAACGACAACGAGGCGGCTTGGACTGCGACCGCATAACAAAGTGCTTGAAACAGAGCAGCGGGATCTGATTGCAATTTGCATTGTTCCTAATCGTTGCGGATAATTAGCCTTATAACATTGGTGCAACACCTCCATCTCCATGTTGGTCGATTCAAACCAGTCGGGCGCCACGAGATTGCATTCGAGCCCGCAAGGACTTCTGGAAGCGATGGGCATCATATTAAAGCATTCATCAACTCTGGACTACTGGATCAAATGTCTCCGCGGTGAGGTCGAAGAATTGAAGGATGCTTGGGGTCTTGAGCCAATCCCTTCCATAGACCGCATCCCACAGCTATTAGAAGCAG
Source organism: Pseudocercospora cruenta (assembly GCA_013365205.1). NCBI lineage: Eukaryota > Fungi > Ascomycota > Dothideomycetes > Mycosphaerellales > Mycosphaerellaceae > Pseudocercospora > Pseudocercospora cruenta. The sequence goes on from JAASFE010006047.1 coordinate 140,448, forward strand.
CGCTTGAAGCCCACGAAAAGCTGAAGTCGTTTTGGTTAGCTGCCAGAAAGAACGGCTGGGAGCAAGCTGCGATAGATGATAAGCAAAGCATGGAACATAGCGTGTTCATCAATTCGATGACTTTGACCCTGTGGATGTATGCTGTGAGAGATACATGGGAAGCCTTCGAGGGTCAAGAACTTCACAAAGCCTGGTTGGACTATGAGGCTGTGTCCAAGCTTGAGAACTGGGCAGGAGAACTAGATGGAGAACAGACTAAGGACGAGACACGGACTCATCCAGATGCGAGTCGGGTGAAGAGAGTCAAGTGGGACGATGAGGATATGGACTAGGTCAGTCGAGAAATCACCAGAGATGACCATAAGGAAGAAGTCTACTTCATGCACTCTATTCATAGCTCATCTACGCATCTGGCAAACCTCAATAATAGTGTCATGCGAGCCATGGACGAGTGCAGGTGCACTAAGATAGTCTTGCCGTGTTGTACCTTGCATTGATGGGACTGCCATTCGTTGCCTCTGATTGGGCGTTGTCGAATTGCATGACGATGAGACTTTGCTTTACCACTACGCTTGTTACAACCTCACCTCTGTGCACTCGCCGACGCGGTGCCAGACAATGCATTTACAGGATAATACAGTAGTACAGTGTCAATGATATGAATCAGAAACGGAAAGGGTAAGTCGCAGCATCGTCGTCAATATGTCACACGAACTACTACACGTAGGTAACACAATCTCATTACAACCGTGGAGACTTTTCACACCTCGCAACCACCATCTCATGCCTAAAGCTTGGAGAGGCCAACAACCTCGCGGTGGTGCTGATAATCTGGAACCCTCATGTCCAAAGCGCGGCCAGTGTAGCCGAGATCCTCTGCAGTGAGAACAGCACACTTCTCGCCGATGAGCAGAGCAGTGGAATATGTGTTGCAGCCCACGTTGTCTGGGCAGACCGACAAGTCGGCAACCTTGAGGCCCTTGGTGCCGTGAACGTTGAGGCGCTCGTCGAGCACACCGTGCTTGACGATGGAGTTGCCCTCCTTTGGTGCCATTGAGCACGTACCTGGAAGACCACTGCGTTAGCATAGACGGCGATGTATTTCGGAAGCGATGCTTACCAAGAGAGTGCCAGGTGGTCTCGGTGTGGCGCTTGACCCACTCCTCGACAGCGAGCAAGTCGTCGCGGCTGTACTTGAGGTCCTCCTGGACAGTCTGCTGGGAGCTGTTGAGGAAAGCAGTGTCGGGTTGCTTGCCTGCGAGCTTGGGCACGGTCCAGGAACCGACTTGGATGTTGGAGGTGATGTGGTTTGGTCCGGCATAGGCGTTGGTGGTGTCGAGATCCATGTCGCGGGCACGAGCTGGAGAGTCGTAGGCAAAGAATGGGTGCTTGTCGGCAACCTCACCTGCGTAGGCGTCCATGCGGCGGGCAGTTTCACGGGATTTAATGTATCCCCAGACCATGGGTGCCATATCACGGCGGTCGTTCATGAAGCCAGCGTCGAAGTCTGGTGCCTCATATGGGTTGGGGCTGACGATGTGAGTGAAGCCACGAGAGAATGGGTACTCCAAGAAGTGGAACATGCAGAAGAATTTGCCTAGAAGCGAAGGTCAGTAAATTCACAAAGCTCGAGCGGCGCTTCGAAGCCAAGGCCTGAGATGGAATTGCAATGCCTTTGACCCCGACCACAGCCCCGGAGCTGGCAGTGGAGTGAGGCACTGGGCAAAACTCACCTGGTGGAATGTGCATGTGGTCACCGAACCAACCAGCGACAACAGCCCAATGCATGACTGGCTTGTCTGGCTTGTCCTTGAAGTATGAGTCCCAGCCTGACAAGAACTCTGGGAACGGCCATGACTTCATCTCCTCGAGCTCCTTCTGGGATGGTCGAGCCTTGACACCAGCCTCGATACCGTTGGTCGCGAGTGGTCCAGTGCCGTTGATCTCCCATTGGTCGAAGACCTTCTTCTGCACCTCTGGGTCGCCACGTACAAAGTCATCGAAGGAGTCAGTCCATGGCTTGGCACGGTAGAGTGAGAAGTATAGGTAGTGGTCCTGGAAGTTGAGACCGACACCTGGCAGGTCGATGAGTGGCTTGACGCCAGCCTTTCGGAGCTTCTGGCTGTCACCGATACCAGATCGCTGGAGGATCAATGGAGAGCTGAGAGTACCACCGCTGACGATGACAAACTTGCGGGCCTTGAACACACGGGAGTGATCCTCGTTCGGATGGAGTGGCTTCGTTGGGATTGTTCGTACACCAGTTGCTCGGTTGCCCTCGAGAATGACCTTGTCGACCTTGGTATTGCAGACGAGGTGCAGGTTCTCGTGGTGTTGTCGTGTGCTGTGGACGTATGCGTGTGCAGAGTCGCTTCGTCGACCAGTGTCGCGGTTGATCCACTTGAGCCAGTGCTGAGCACCGTGGCCAGTCTTCAAGTCTTCGAGATCATCGCTGAAAGGAATACCCTGGGACTCAGCCGCTCGCAGGAAATCTTGCATGACTGGGTAGGTGTAGTTGCCGAACGAGACCTTGATTGGGCCATCGAAACCGTGAATCTCCCGGTTGTTGCAAGCTCGCTGATATGTCTCGTGCTTCTTCATCAAGGGAATGAGTTCCTTGGTGGTCCAGCCCTTGGCTTGGAAATCGTCGTAGTCGGAGCCTGATGCACGAGTATACATCATGAAGTTGATACTCGGGGGGCGTCAGTAATGTCTCAGAAAGGAGCTGGGAACTGATCATAGACGTACCTGGATCCACCACCGAGGATGTGAGCGCATGGAACGATCGCACGACGGCCCGAGAGCCATTCGGATGGACGAGAGTAGTAGAAGGAAGCAGTCTTGCTGTCCAACTTCATGTTGCGTGGGAAGATACCTGGGCGGTAGACCCAAGGGTTGTTGAGGTTGTTCTCTCCAGCCTCAATGAGCATGACCTGGAGGCTGTGGTCCAGGTTGGCCAAACGGCCAGCAACGACGCAACTGCATCTTGTCAGTCAAGCCAATGCCTCCAATGCCATCCAAACGAACCCGCATGATCCTCCACCGCACACAATAATATCAACCTCTTCTGGGATCGTCATATTGGGCAACTTTTTCCCTTTCAAACTCTTGCTGGCTTTTGGTAAGGATGGGAGGTGGTGTGATATGGCAATGAGTGGGATCGAGGAGGATAATCCTGATCTTGTCTTCTCACAGTGAGTGAGCAGCAAGACAGTATATCAACACCAGGTCCCCGCATACTCCACAGTCAGGTGCTTCGGAAGAGAGGAAGTAAGACAGCTATCCCACCTCACTAATGCAAGGATGCTGAGGGTCTGTTAGATGAGAAGAGATCCTCCAGGCTGTTGCTGGTTCTGCAAGCTGAGCTCACGCCACGTCGGGTCAAAAGACTATGAACGTCCGCAGCAGGGAGCTGAGCCTGGTAATCCCGACTGTAGCCACTCTGAGGAAGAATGCCTCACGGGTGAAAGAGGAGTGGAATACAGCGAGCCAAGCATGACGGCCTATTCCTGTTTCCGGCTGGGATAGCGAGGGATGCAGCAAGCCCAGGTTCAGCGAGGTACACGGTTCGCTACTTCACCATCACCGTGGAGCAGGCGAAACAGCAGTTGGATTCGAAGGTGTTTGCCCAAGCCACCAGAGAATGTCAGGTGCGGAGAACCTAGCATTGCAGGCATTGACGCAGCTGACCAGGGAGCAGAATGCAGCACGACCGCCAAATCCGATCGAGCTTGACCAGGGATAACACAGCGACTGGTAAAACAGAAGCCTGCACATCCGCTCCGCCTTGTCTAACACATGAGTACTGTATACAGTGTACTCATTGAGCTCTCCAATGGCCACGTATACCAGTAGCTCGGATCCATCCTCGAGATAAGGCACCAGGCGAGCTGCCTCTGAATCGAAACCAGCTATACGGGCAAGCAGCATGCATGCGATCATAAATTTCTCAAGACCTGAAGTCGTTATAGAAGGGATCCACACAATGCTATGCGGAAAGACGGGAAAGTTACGCACAATGCGTTCGTGGCGCCGTAACTCTTTTTCCGCCAGGCCCGCTGCTATGCATACGCATACGCCACGACCAGTGAGGACAGAGCACCTTGAAGGGCCCTGAGGGGGCACACGGCACATCCCGCGAGTATTGGACGACAGAGCTGCCATGTGCTACTAAAGACAGCTTCTGGTGCTCGCGGATTCGCAACGGCTTTACCCTTCTCCACGTACCTCGAACTCTCTCCACACCTCAACACGCAACGACCTGCATGCCTTGTTCCTTAGCTGCATACAGTTTGCGGGGAAGCCTAGCAAATCCTTGCGACAAACGACGCACCCGGGATCCGAGCCTTGCCCTTTGTAGTTCAGTTGAAGAATCGCCAATGCATACCGTCGACGCCGTTTCAGTTGGATCCATAAGCTGTCCGAAATGACCATGGCCAGAAATGGACTCCTTGAGGGCTAAGTTTCGTATTTTGCTCAGATCGGTTTTCTCACCAGCTGATCAAGCCGAGAGCAAGGACCGGCATTTGGCTTTGACGCTCAGATGCCGGAGGCCAACGGTCGATGAAGTGAGCCTGGCCTATCCAAGTATGCCTGTGGAGCGACAGGCTGGCGGAGAAACTTGCCATTGGAGCATGGAGCACTGAACCACTAATGCATCACTGCAGTTGCTCCGCTTCGGATGACAAGCACCAAGGATTGTCCAGGTTCCTTGGTATTTTGGCGCTTAGACGACAGGCGAAAAGCATTCGGTCTATCCTGTTGCGAGAGATCGGTCCTGCAATAAGCGCGCGAGTGGCCATGCCAAAATGAAATGCAAGCTTCAAGCAGCACCGCCGAGGAGGCCAATGCTATCCTCCCAATAGCCGGGTAGACTCAACGAGCAAATTGGATCAAGCTGTCCGTGTTGATGTATTGATCTACATTTAAGGTGTCGAAGATCACAGGAGTAACTACTTCTCATCAGGAGAAGCGGTTGCTGCATTTGTACAGTGCTGTTTTTTGAAGTGGATCAGTCCGTGCACGACCGGGGGATTTGATCCTCTACTTTGTTCTACCTCTATATTATAATATCTAGGATCCGAGTAGATTCGAACGTATAAACCGCATACGAGTACTAAGTACATAATCGCATTCTTTTCGAGAGCGAGCAAGAAGAAAAGTTAAGAAGGCCTAAACCCCCGGTCGAGCACGGACTGATCGCCTTCAAAAAACAGCACTGTACACTGCCGCTTCAGCATGGTCCTTTCAATTCGGCTGGTGATGCCGTGCAGGCATATTTGTGCTCAACTCGCGAAGAGTGGCTGGCGTTTCAACGTTTTCAGATTGGAGAGCTATTTATCCATTTCCATACTACAATGACCAGAGATCATTCTACATCGCTGGCAGATAGCCGCGCGTTATCGAGTTGTGCTGTTCAAATGTTGCTGTTTGGCCATCACCAAACGGCCTGTCTTCGACGTCCAAATAGGCTTCCTGTATTCCGAATGCCTTTCACCACCCATGCGCTTTTCACTGTAGATCCTCCCGCGTGCGCTCGCGATAGCCCATTCAACCCTCGTCCACGGTCAAGCCTTGCTCAGGGTCCTCCTCGTCAAGTCTGTTCCCAATGACCGCTTTATTGCGACTGCCCTCGGAAGAAACAGGTGATGTGGTTGGTCCATCTGGTAGCCCTTCCCAATCTCCATTTTCGCTCTGTGCCAGAGGTAGATCGTCATCCGCTTCAGTATCGCCATCTCCGCCTCGAGAATCGAAGTGAGAATGAGGAGTAGCATATGCAAAGGGAGTAGTCCCTCTTGCCCGACTGCTAGCGGCTTGGCTGCCTCGTCCAGGTCCAATATCGTCAGATGTGAATGGCGATGGCGGCTCGCGGCTGTATCGCGGTGTCAGATTATAGCCTCGACGGTCGAGCTCTGGTGAAGATGAGATGCGACGCCGCTTGATCACATACTGTGCTCGCTCCTCTTGTTCTTTCGAAGGGCTGCGAGCTTCAAAAGAAGCGACCCGTCGCTTGGGTAAGGTATTGTATCCAATAATCTGGACTGAGGCAGCACTTGCAAGCGAAACCGATCGATCGTGATGCTGTGGCATTGCATTTTCCGACATGCCATGGTCTCCGTCTCCATCAAGAGGCTCCGTATCTTGGGCTGTTGAGCGATGCCACGGTGATCCGCCTGCTTCGAACGAAGAGTGCAAGCTGATTGCTGTATCAAGACGATCGTTATAACTCCAGCATGCTTCGATCATCCCACCTGCATTTTGCGCATTTTGCAGCTCGCCATCTGCATCATACAATGGTAGGTCGCGCAGGGTCTGCCAGTTCAGTCCAGGTTGCGGCGGTTGCAGATAGCCATCTGGGGTAGTGAGATAGAGTCTCCTTTCGCCATTTGACTTCATGAAGACGCTTGATTCCAAGAACTCCGCGGTCCAAGCGGCTGGTGTGACCATTTCAGCAGGTGCGAGAAATCGCAATCGAGAAGACTTGCGAACCTTTCGCAAAGGCAGAAATGGCTCTCGAAGACCGTGATACTTCTCCAGCATGGTGCTCGACACAATGGCTTGATCTGAAAGAACGCCATCGAATGCTTCGGAGATTACGCTGAGAATGTGTCCCGCGTCAGGCGAAAAGAACTCCACGTCATGAACGAAGCCGCGACTCGCAAGCCTTTGAAAGACCGTGCCAGTCGGACCACATGCCTTCGGTGAGAGCCACCCATCTTGGGTAGAACTGGCCCAGGCCTCGATTGAAGCTGTGGTCCACGCTCCGTCGGCACCCTCAGATCTGAAGGAGGTCTTAGGAGCGTCGAATGCTGCAGGCCACTCTTCAGATACCTGTGTGGCAGACCGCATCGAGTGCTGTGTTGATTGCTCGCTTGTGAACCAGATTCCAGGTAGATTTCGGCCAAACGGCAGAAGCACGATTTCGACACTCCAAGGCCGAGCAAAAGATGGCGCCGCGCCTTCCAGCTCCGAAAGCCTGGATTCGAGAGCGTCGATACGTGGACCAGTTTCTGCATTGGCGGCAATAGCTGCGAGAACCATGGCTTCTGTATGCGCGGCAGCATTCAGATCAATGGAGCCGTCTGACTCAAAAGAGCTTGTATCCGGCAACAATCGCTTGCGCTTGCTGCTGGAAGCCTCTGGAGAATCAGACTTGTCTCTCAGCTGCGCAGCGAGATAGTCAGTGCGCCAGTTCTCAAGGTCATCGAGTCGATCGTTTGCAGCCTGGATCTGGTCCTCAGTGTCATCGTGATTGCGTTGGTGCTCTTGTTCGGCTCGCCATTGCTCAAGATCAAGAACACGGCCGTCCATGAGTTGGAACTGGTCGTGTACCTCATCGCTTGGTAGGTTGTTGAAGGAAATGTTCTCAAGCACGCTGAGTCGTCGTCCATAATTCTCAATAGTGTTGCACATTTCCTGGATCGACAGCGAAGGCCCAGCACTGAGCGGCCTTCCCGACCGCCTTCGACAGTCCTCCTCATCAGACACAGTAGTTGCATCTTGCCTGGCAGTCGGCGCTACATCGCCAGCTTGAGGAGCGTGTCGAGCCTGATTCAGCGGCGTGCTTGGACGAGCATTTGATGGAGGAGCAGTCGCCGCTCGAATATCCGGAGTGCGAGAGTGCACGCTGGGCGTGGCGACTTCAGTCGCGCTATACTGCTCATTCTGGTTCAGAATGGGACGATCGTGAGGAATATTGATTGGTGGTCCCATCGCTCTGTGCTGGAAATGCGCACATCCATCTCGCGCAGTAGGTCCATCTGCTACGCTTGGCACAGCAGTAGAGGGTAGATTTGAGCTTGGGTTGCTGCCATCTTGCTGTCGCGCAAAGCCATTCAATGCATCCCAAAGGCGGACATTGATAGAGTCTGCTTGAGATGCATTTCGTATTCCCAGACCTGTTGTGGGCCTATTGATGGTCGCTCCATTTTGGACTGCAACTCCTGCAGAAGCAGTCACAGGCTCCCGGATAAGTTCGCTCCAGGTAGGCGCGATGAATGGATTCTGTTGGCTTTGAGGCCGAGTCGGCTGTTCTACTTCAGCGCCTCCGACGGCGCCATTTGCAACCACCTGAGCATGATCCTGTGGACTTCCACCTGCAAAGTCGTGAAAACAAGCGTGGTGGCCACAGAAGCACCAGGCTCTCTCACCATCACCAGTCGCAGCGTGTTCTGTATTCAGCCAAAATCTCCTACAGCCGCAGGTTGGTGCCTTTGCGCCAGCGCTCAGGTCTCGAAAACTGCACGACCCATTCGGCAGCAAGCACTGGTCTATTCTACCAATGGCAGAGACTCGACCGACAGACTGCCCATAATAGGCCGCCATTGGCGAGCCACCAATGGCTGCGAGTCACTTAGCATGCCATTCCTACATGCGACTATGAAAGATTTCGAAAGTCGGTCGCGTAGGCGCCGGCTCGTGATTTTGCTCGAAGGGGAAGTATATATGAGTGTTCGGTTTACAGGAATGGTAAGGCTTATATTGTGGACTGGAAGCGCGTTGGTCGCGTATGTCGAGGGCTCGTGGATTCGTCAATGTGATGGGATTGCGTATGGCTATTGCGAGTGCAGAGGACGAAGCCAGAAATCCATCGGCGAGAAACACCAGTCACTCAAGCAGATCCCCACGCTAGAACTATCCTGGCCGCTCAGGGTCTGGTTGCCGCGCGAGACACTGTCAACGAATGATATTGGTACGGATTTTTGTGCAACACACATGAACTGGACCACTCGAGTTTCTGGTCATATTGATGCCAATGGAGTAAATATGGGCTGAACATATATCCGGGTGGCGAAGAAACCTATGGCGACCCAAGCAGACATCTGCAAGATTAAGGCCCCCACGCCCGCGCAGGTGCATTCAGTGAGTCAGTGGTTCCCAAGGCCAGAAGTTGTTACGCGGCAACACCAGAGTATCGATCGGTCACACGCAAAGGCATCAAGTTACTTGAAGCATCAGCCATAATCACGGACCATTTCAATGGCTCATCACAAGACCATCGTCTTGCGCCTCAGCACGAGAGGCGCAGTAGTATACGGTGGCCGCCGATCCTTCGTCCTCACGGCTTCTCCCAAATAGGCACCGCAGGTCGCATGAGTCCAGGTTGGTAAGAGTGAAATGTATCTCGATGCTTTGCTGCCTTTCTCTCCGGTTCCATGGAGTCATTATCTCATTCGATTACATACTGATCATGGACATAACCATTTCCTCCAATAGTGCGAACAACAAAATCCGATCAACTGCTCAAGAAGTGTTGCCCAGCAGCAATAATTTATGGCTTCGAACAGCATCACGGAAATTAGGCAGCGAATAGGTTGGACTCGATCCTGGCTCAGGGCTTTCACCCAGGATCAGGAGAAGATCTCTGACAACGATGTCTTCGAGCTCGTCTCAGAGAACGAAGGCGAGACCATCCAAGATGTTATCTCCCTGAGCTCTCAAGACCCATTGACATCCTGTGCCGGCGACGATGATGATTTCCAGGACACAAGATTCGCGGCACTATCAATTCTATCTCATTGCCCCTCATGTGGCTGGCCCATTCCTTTCTGCGAACTCTGCGAGACCGAACACCCAAGCTATGTAGCACACGACCAATGGTATTGGGAAGATCCATACAACCCCCCATCCTCTCTGAATGCCGAGCACATATCCTACGAACTTTCGGGACGCTATGCCGACCACACATTCAGAGACTTTCGATCCCCAGCAAAAGCCCGAAAACGCTTCCACTTCAAGAATCAAAAGTATTTCAACCATCGCTTCGTCAAATCTGGTCAAACAGGGTTACCTCACTATAACATGCTAAGCGGCGGCCCGCGCTCACACTGGATACTCTCTCCCATACTACAGGAAACCGCGGAGATAGTCATCATGGACAAACATCAACTGTACCGTGAAGCACAGATTCTTGGTCGAGATCTACCAGATTGGCGTAGCCAGTGGGTGGCCAAGAAGTGGGAGCGTCGTCACCGGAGGAGGAGAAGAGCGCCGAAGCATGGCAATTTCCACGCGGAAAAAGACCTTGCTGACTCGATTGGTCTGGAGCTGTACTATGATGAACTGAAGTACGAGCCGAGCGAGGTCTATGATGAGCTTGAGTGGGCATGGATCGATTTCATGATCTCAACATCGAGAAGCGAATGGTGTGAGGCTTGCGATACGCATTGGTCTAGGTGTCAGAGATGGGGAATCGCTGAGGTTGATCAGATTGATGAGATCGTGTACGAGGCTAGACCCTCATCTCGAAGGCGGAAATTGAGCTATGCTGTGAGCTGGAAAAATGATGGTGCCAAGCAGGTGCCTGAGAACAGAGCACCCAGTGTTCTAGAGTATGGTCCGACGGATTGGCATCCCAGAGGAGCTTTTGCGCCCGAGGAGGATTGGTTCAGCTGGAAAGATGCTTTAGTGCAAATGCCTCGAGACTTACGAAGCTCTCGTGAGGCAGGGCAGTGGCAAATATGCGGGGACTTGGTGAACGACATGTGGACCGGATGGTGCACGTTGAACCAGAGTTATGCATCTTGAGAACAATTCGATCGTAGACAATACCAACGCCATAACTCCGTGATGACAAAATTTTCCAATACATCTGGTTTTATACCAGGTATGATAGCTCGCACCAACGCCTTCGCTCAAACAAGTACCCTCGTAACCACTTCCCAGCATGACGAATCTTCTCTGCCACTCAGATCAATTTGAGCGGCCTTTGCCAAGTTCCCTTCGGAATATGATGCATGTATCTTGCCTTCGGCTCAGGCTTCTGCAATCTTCTGAACGCCTCTTGAATATGCTTGGGACCCACGGGAGTCCTCGCCTCCTCCGGTGGATCGAAGAGACCTGGCTCCCGTCTTCGCTTCCGACCGCGCTTCTCCTCATCGCCACCGCTCTCTCGCTTCAGCGCATCCTCTGCCGCTTTCACTTTGAGAGCTTCTTCCGTAAGCAATGTAACGATCTCATAAGTCAAGAATCCGAGAATGTCAACGATATCGTCGTTCGGCTTGCTATCAGTGACGACACCAAAGCCAGCCCACTCCCGGAATCGTTTGCCTTTTCGGAATGTGAAGGAGGCTTGGCGACATTCGGAGAAATGGAGGTACTCTTCCGCATTCATGCCTTTGGTGCGCTCGTCAGCTTGCTTCAGACGTTGTAGTGTAGCGGCATTCATTTCCTCTTCTTCCTCGTCTTCTTCGTCCTCGCGCTCAGGAACTTGTTCGCTGTAGAAGCTGCTGACGTCCCACGGCAGTCCGACTTTGGCCTTCTTATTCTTGTTGTTGCGAGTTCCGACGGACGGACCGACGCCTAGACCTGGGTCATTGCCGGCGAGATCGAACTCATCTACTCCTCCGGCGTCTGCTCCGCCACCTCCCTTGTCATCGCTGTCTTTGGCTGACTTCCTAACATCTTTCCAAGACAGGAATGTGCGAAGTCGTGATACTTTCGCCTTGTCGTGGCGGATCAGAAAGATGAGATCATCGGTGCTGATGGTACGAACGCCGCGGCGAGCTGCGAGGTCGGTAGCCCGCCTGAGCATTTCCATGACTTGTTGCTGGACGATACTCTCAATCATGCTGGTGGTTTCGATGGAAATGTCTCCGGTTTCACCCGAAACAAACATCATCTGAAAGAGAAAAGAGAGTCAGTGGCAGAACAGTAACAGGTGTGTGATAGTCAGTATGTAACAGAAGAGAATGTATCAAGCGACGAATGTCATGCGTCAGAAGTCCATCCGCTCATAAGCTGGCCTTGCTGGCCTCCAGCTGTCACTGCCATCTTCTCTTTGCATCCAAACTTCAGTCCAGTGAGCCGTGGGGCTTCCTTGGTACGTGTGACTCTGTTGAAGCGACGGCATGTAGAAGAGCTTGCCCACTCTACGCAGCTGGCTCATTCTGCAGCTGTTCACGCCTCTGGCGATTCTGAATGTTTGGCGGAACATCCTTTCTTGCCATTTCATCTTTGCGTGGTCGCCCTCGGCGAGCCTTACCTTCCTTCTCCCTACGCTCGTTGTTCAGGTACCCGCAGCCTTCTTCACAGCCGTCTCTGGTGGCGTGACGAACAGCTGTCGATTTCTTGCCGTTCACATTCCAAGTACTACCCGAGGTCTTGGATGCAGCCGGTTGCGTGACGAATGTGCCCGATGAGCTTTCTTGACTGACCCGCTTTTCGGGCCTTCCATTTTCGCTGTCTGTGTCCGAGTCTCGACGCTTGGATCTCTTCCCAAGGCTGTTCGCCGAGGGTGTCCGGGAAGTTGGGGTGTCGACCCTAGCTGCGGCGACTTGAGTCTGAGAATCTTCGTGGACGAGGCCTTGAGTGCTAGAAGCCTGATTGAGACGCGCTGCTCTCTCTTCAGAGGTTGTCCAGAGGCATTGGCATTCCTGAGAATCACTGTCGATACGAAGCCTGCAATCTTCCAGAGCACAAGGCCGCACGTTGTGCACAAAATGCAGATGCATCGCCAGATAATCCAGTGTATTCATATGATTGAATCTGTCCTCGCAATATTTGTAGGGACACTGCCATTCGCTTTTCACGGGGTATTTCCCGACCTCATCGTATGATGGCTCGTAATGATCTGGGTAGTACATCCCATCGTAAAACCCTTCTTGTTCATGCGGCTTAGCAAAGTGATTCAGAAAGTATCCTTTCGAGTCGGTACATTCCCAAGCCCCGTGTAGGCGCGAGTTCTTGACATTCAGTTCGCTCCGGATGCAACTTATGTTGTAGCAGCGACGCTGGCCTTTCTCTTCCCACTCATGCTTGGCTAGAGAGGGGATGTCGTGGAATACCCTTTGACATTTGGCGCACAGAAAGGGTCCGTTGTGATTATCTGGACCAATGGAACGTATCACGTTGCAGTTATCGGGAAGAGGCAGGTCAGGCTCCTTCAAGCGAGCTGATAGCTCCTGAGTTGATGCAAAGCCTGATGAAGTGGCGGTAGGACTTGGCTCAAAGGGCACAGCCGTGTACTGATCGTCTGTTTGACTTGGTAGGGAGAACCGGCTGTCCCAGTAGTCGTTGCTTTCACAGATCTCGCAGTGAATGAGCAAACACTCCTCGCTTCTGTGATACACGTTGATGTTGGTGCCCCGCGAAATAGATTCGAGGCGCCTCGCGAACTCGTCCTCGTCCATGATGTGGTTTGTAGTCGAGCTTGTGCGAAATATATCTGATTGATTGAGCGTCGGAGATGGATGTTGGCCTTCTCAGAGTGTGCGATACTGGGTCTGTAGTGTCTTTCGGAAGCGAAACCATATATCAAGAAGCGTGGTAGAAGTTATAGACGAGTCTCGTTCTCTGCCTCTGAGGACGTCCCATTACAATAGTGGTAGCTCAGAAATAGAGTATGCGAATGGAAAGCGGTGCCACAGTAGAACTGCTCGCGATGGGATACGGCCTTCCAGTAAGATGCCTCTGCAATGGTCCAAGTCCAGCGAAAGCCCGGTAACGACATCGAGTCACGTCCCTTCTCCATATTTTGTCGCAAGGAGCGGTGGCCATTACCAGCTTCTCTCTTGATCCGTAGTTCTTGCTGACAACGCTTTTGTTGGGCTTGCATGAGGACAGTGGAAGTCTGATACGCACCTGCTGAATTTCAGTCCGATATTTTGCCTTGTTGTCCGCCATGATGGCAGAACGCTTGTTCGAGCCAGTAAAGGTTTTGAGCTACCGAGTTGTGTCGGAATAGAACTGATGTGCTGCAGAATCATATGATAGATATTACAAGCTCGGATAAATCTCAAGGTGAGGTGGAAGAAGCACGAGCTAGACGTGTTGTGGAGATGGATCACGTTGCGAAGCGGCAGGAACGCTTGAGGCTGAACTTTAATTCCGAACCTTAAATCTCGAACCGAAAACTTCCTCCGCCATTGCAAGAGCTCACTATGCTGTGTAAACATTGCCATCCTTGACGACTCGCGCCAACATGCTGTACATCATCGGCCTGGGCTTGGCCGACGAGCGAGATATCTCAGCCAAAGGGCTCGAGATTGTGCGAAAAGCCGATCGCGTATACCTCGAAGCCTACACAGCTGTTCTGCTGGTCGAGAAGGATGTTCTGGTGCGCTGATCGTGGTTTCCCTCTCGACGACCTGCTGATGTTCTTACCTGCAGTAGGAAGCGTACTATGGCCGTCCAATCATGATTGCAGACCGGGAAATGGTCGAGTCTCGTTCAGACGACATTCTGGAAGGCGCACATGAGAAAGATGTCGCGTTTCTGGTAGTGGGCGACCCGTTCAGTGCGACGACTCATACAGACTTTGCTCTTCGCTGTCGACAGAATGATCCTCCCATTCCGTATAGGACTCTGCCCAACGCGAGCATCTTGACTGCTGTAGGTGCGACAGGATTGAGTTTATATCAGTTTGGGCAGACAGTGTCAATGGTCTTCTTCACGGACGACTGGAGGCCGGACAGCTTCTATGATCGTATCGCAGAGAATGCGAGACTCGGATTGCACACGCTGGTCTTGCTTGATATTAAGGTCAAGGAGCCGAATTTGCAAGCTCTTGCGCGAGGAAAGATTGTATACGAGCCGCCACGATTCATGACAGTTGCGCAGTGTGCGGATCAGATGCTCGAAGTCGAAGAGAAGAGACTAGGAGATGTGTGCGGCAAGGAAAAGTTGGCAGTTGGTGTCGCAAGATTAGGAAGTGAGGGCGAGCAGATCGTGGCAGGCACACTGGAAGAGCTCACAGGCGCGGATCTGGGTAAGCCACTGCACAGTCTTGTGTTGTGCGGCAAGAAGATGCATGAGATGGAGTGGGAATACATGCGCGACTTTGCCATGGACAAGGAGAAGTTCGACACCATATGGAAGAGGGACTATTCAGGTCATGCATAGTGGCTCAGTCTCTGTGCTACAGAGAGCTGCTCAAAGGTCAGAAAAGGACGAAGATTTCCTTCGAACGACTTCGACTTCCAATCGCGGACTGCGATAATTTCCAACGCCTTCCGAGCCTCCCATGAGCCTGCTTCAGCTACTCAGCGTAGAACTCAGTATGAACCGCAACGCTGATCTTGATGTTTTCGGGCTGATACTCAAAAGTATCATTACCTTTGACCTCTTCCCAATCCTCCATGCCAGCCAGATTCTTCGCCGTCAATTCGGTGCCATCAGTGAGAGTTCGTCCGGACTTCGATCTTGCGGAGTAGGCGTAGACATTACCCTCCCTCAGTTTGTACGGTGTCACCTTGCTATATCCCAGAGCATTCGCGTACTCTACGGCCTTCTGTCGAGCATTCTTGGCAGATTGCGCGCGCAAAGACGCTCGGTGAGAATCTTTGGTCTCCTCGAGAAGGATCCACTCTACTGGCTCAGTATCGATATGCGGCAAATCAGACAATCCGGCAATGAATGGCCCAACTGCAGCAAAGTTCTGGAATCGAGCTTCGAACTTGATCTCGGCTTCGTATTCTGGTTCTTCGCTTCGCTTGTTGGTAGCGTGGTTGTACGGATACTCCTCGGTCTCTGTCATTGAGGTCCTCGTCCAGTGATCGATCACGGCAGACTGGAGGACAGTCAGCGTACAGCCGGCTGTGTGCATCTCTGATTGAACTCACCTTGCTGTTCTCTATAAGAAGACTCTCGACTTGGCGTGCCGTAGAGACCACCGTCTTGGCCGCCTCCGACTTCTCATCTGTCGTGTTCGTCACGACGAATTTTAGCAAGGCTCGTTCTGCTGGAAGCGAAATGTTCGCCTCTCCGTCGAGGTGGATCTCGAATCTAGCAGCCATTGTGAGTAGTATCTGGACAAGTAGGAGGTACGAGGTAAGGCGTGGCAGACGAGGAAATCACAGCTAAAGTAAGGACCGGACTGCTGCCTTCATATTGCATCCTAATGCTGTGTGCCTAGCTGCGGTGTCAGTTGGAGCAGCACCGCATACCAGTCTACCACTGGTAGGCAACACTGTGGTCATCGTTGAAGGCAGCGATCTCTGCGGTGACCTGGCGAGGAATAGCTACGGCGTGTGTAGTCCATTGCAGCTTTGCTGATTCGCCCATAGTATCTGGTAGACGAAGCACATATGTGAAAGTCAAATCGGCCATCGGGTAGGGACGGTGTGACTCAGTATCAAGTTGTGTGCTCCATCAAGCAGGCGAGACGCAATGGACAGCTTCTCACCGCAGCGGATCTTACTGGCAGGATATCCGTGACCATGATATTGCGTGAGTTCGCACGAGGAATTATGAACAGCGCGAGCTCGTTCCATCGCCAATCTCGATCCACGATGCCACGAGGGCGTGCCGCCACATTGTGGCCACGTGGCTTGGCATCTCTTGCTTGCTCTCGCGTCCGCGGCCCTCATCTCTCACATCATCAATTCGACCACTACGGACAACCACAGCTTGCAACTTCTGATGTATGGTCGCTTCTGGTTACTTGCATCAAGTGGCACGATACGCCATCTGCTCAGCTGACTTAGCAGCCATATTGCTATAGCTGGGTACCTGCGGTGGCTCTTGGCCGGGCGCAATCCAACAAGCCAACTCCGTACGCATTTTGTTACCACAACATTTCTGACGCACCACGCTCTTCATGCAAGTATCGTATGCTCATTCTGTTCTCAATCTCGTACTTGCTTCTAGCGTCGAAGCAAAGAAGGTATAAAATCGCGGTGGCTGCCAAGTGCCTAAAACACCGCCTAGCAGCCAAACCAGCCACAGCCGTTGCTCGAACGCAGTCCAGCTGGCTTGGGATCGCCAGAAGTGGCAGGCAAGCTCGCTACACAATGACGGTAGAACCATCGATAAATCCACACTTTCGCGGTCTTTGCTGGGCAAGCGCATCAACCACTTGCATACAAGGACTTTGCCTTCTATTGACAAAAGCCTAATTTCATAGGGTGGTAGGCTGGTCTAGGTACCCTTCTATCAAATGAAATGGCGGAAGCCATGAACGCTAGCATACCCAGTGGCTGACTGAAGGCACAACACTTATTATATCTTTGTTTGCTGCCGCCTTTGGTGACACGATGATGATGGTGCTTGTGTTGCTCTCACAATACTACAGTACATTCCATAGCTGAATTGCAGTTCGGGAGGAATATCAACATCGACCCGAATTCCGTTGGATCCTTCAACCGAGGCGACTTCTTCACCGACTAATAGTCTTCGACGGGCCGTACAGCAGATTGAACGACGACAGACCGTTGCTCATGAACATATCACACGCACGGGATTCAGGCGCGAAGAACAAAATCCCAGACTCGCGCTCAGATCATTGGCGCATCACAGCCAGTGCAATGGATTTCTCGACATGCAGGACTTCTTTCGACTCCACAGACTCAGGCTATGAAACAGAGCCTGAGTTTCTAAAAACTCCAGTGGTCGAATGCGCAGAGAGCCACACGCCAGATCACGTTGTCCTGGGACTCTGGCCACACGCACCACCAGAGCAAATACAATACTACGTGCAAGGCTATTCAACACTTTACCCAAATTCGACAATCCACCTTCTACACTACAACCAAACTTCATCAATCGATGCAGTCCTGAACAATCTCCTAGAGTCCAGCGAGAAGGCGACAATCTCGGAAAGACAGAACGCATTAGTTCACGTCTTCGGCAACTCTTCTGCCCGAAATATCTGCACTCTCCTCAAGGCATATCAACTCCGCACATCTCAATCACTTCCTGTCAAATCATTAATCCTGGACTCTGTGCCTATCACAATCACGCCAACCTTTAGAAGCATTTGGGGCAATCCCGCGCTTCTGTTGAACCTCTTCCTTGCGCCATTTCTTCACATCTGGGCAACACTTATTCTATGGTTCTCCGAGCCATTCAGCGAGGACGTGAGACGGGATCTTGATGGGTTGTGTGGCAAGTCGAGAAGGAAATGGATCTTCCCAGGTCGAGATGTAATGTATGTTCGAAGGGCGGTAGAATGTGAGGATGAGGAGAGCAGGAACTTTGCTTTTGATGAGAAGTGCCCTCGACAAGCACGGCCGATGAAATGGAGTGTGGGTCAGGAAAGGTACTGGGCCGGCATTGAAAGTGCTTGGGAGTATCGATGAAATGCCCAGCTTATGTCACGACTGATGAGAAACGACCACTTGCATGTATAGACTCAAGATGAGGCATGAACAGCTCAAAATGATTAGCGATGGGTATATTCCTTCATAGCTGTGCTGGAATCTAATCACTAATGCCCTGTCACAACGTCCTCGAATGCAGCCTTCTGACACTGTGACATGATCTTCGCTTGCTTTGCAATATCTTCGAGTCGTCCAATGACCTTACCATTGCCCTCCGTGAAATCATAGATCGTGTAAGGAATCTTGACATCATCGCAGAACTCCATGACCATCTTCTGCGCTTTCCGCAGGTTGTGTCTGGGCATACGTGGGAAGAGGTGGTGTACAGCTTGGAATTGCAGGCCTCCATGGAAGAAGTCCAGCCATTCTGGACAGTCGACGTCCATTGTGGTGCGGAGCATGCGTTGTGGAAAGGACTCCGCCACGCCGAGATCCGCAGTGCTCATGGCGAAATGCGAGAGGGTGATTTGTACGTGTACTGGCATGGTCACAGCATGGCTGATCATGACGAAGAGGAATCTGTTCCAGCCGTCTGGGATGCTCTTGTAGACCGTCAGGTAGCCGAACCAGTACCAAAAGAAGATCTGTCCAGCCATTTCCAGGTAACGATGCCACCAGGCTGGACCTTTGCGTGGACCTTGACCCATAATGATGTACTGCCAGCTGAGTACGTACAGGTTGAAGCGTCCAAATGTCAGGATTGGGTAATAGAGGTAGTGTTGGTATTGGAGCATGAACTTGGCCACGGGATCGTAAGTCATGACGCGGTCATAGTATGTGCTTCGCAAGCTTTCGAAGAAGCGATGCGAGATAGCGAAGAAGGGCATATGCTGAATATCTGGGTCGTGTTCGGCGCTGTTGGTAACAATGTGGTGTACATTATGGTTCCGCTTCCACCAGCAGCAGGAAAGGCCGCCAATGAAGTCTGCGATGAAAATGCCGATGCAGCTGTCGATATGAAAGTTGTGTGTAATGCCCATATGACCTGCATCATGGACAGTGAAGACGAGCTGGTGCCACATCATACCCACGAACAAGCCAGAAATGGGATACCAGCCGACCTTGAGGAAGAAGAATGCTAAAAGGCCAAGAGCGGTGTAGCGAAGTCCCTCTACAGCGTATGCCCAGTAATTGCAGTCGTAGAGCCCTTCAGCTCGTAGGCGCTGATCCAACTCCTGATATTTGTGAATTATGCTGTACTGCGTCTGCGCGTCCAGGCTGGGAAAAGTCTCCAAATCGTGCTGTAGTTCCTGCTGAGTTCGCTCATCGCCTTGGTAGGACTTGTTGGCTTGTAATGCAGGTTCTCCAATGGCCAGTGTGTCCAGCGATGTTGCCGAAGATTCGCTCGCTGCATCGTCACTCTGCCTCCGTCTGCGAAGACCAGCTGTGCGGTGCTCTGAAGGCTCAAAGACTGGTGATGGCTCTTGCGAGCTTTCAGAAGAGTCCTCGCATATTGTCTCGCTCTGCTTCACCATCCGTTTCGCCTGCTGATCTTCGTCTCTTCTGAACGAACCGCCCTGAATCGGTGGCACAAAATCTTGCCATTGACCCTCAATCCTGCCAATGCGGTATTTCTGCATGAACGCCTGCGTCTCTTGCGAATGGAATGCTTTCACCTCATTGGTAGCATCTCTTCCAACCATGTGCAGAATAGCCTTGTCGCCACCAGGGTGGTATGGAAGCCATGCATCGACCTTTAGCACCACTCCATCTACGATTACGACCTTTCTCCCTTCCGCTATCAGGGACTCAATCTTGCCTCTCGAGAGGACTTGATCTCGATAACGACTGGTCTGCTGTGTCTGAGCCATCTTGGCTGAGGTCTAACGAGTATGAGGGTGCTTTGAATCAGGCTGAGAACGTCATGTCTACCGCCATTCGCAACCCGAGCAATAACCACCAGAGAAGTCAGGATAGCAAAGTGCAGGTCGAGATCTCAGTGAGACCCTGGAAAGTGAATTGGTGCCTTGCCTTACGCTGCCCTACATTTTAGCTTTCTGCCCACGCCGACAAGCCGACCACCGTCCAAGCTCCATCATCGCTGTGCGTCTCTCTGTCTGCCTGACTGCAACATCAACTTTGCGACTAGACAGCCAACACCTTGCGACGACCGTGCACGAAATAGAGAGCTTATTGCATCGAACTACTCGAGCATGATACTCACCAACCGATAAACGCCACTTCGCATTTCCTATCGCGCCCAACATGGCTGAGATCGTGCAAACGCTGCTCTCATTTCCGCCAGACTCGAAGGAACCACTCACCCCTAAGCAATATGACACCAAAATCAACCACTACCTGAAGGACCTGAAAAAGATTCAGCAGGCGCAATGGACCAAGAAATATGAGAAGAAGGAACTCATCGAGCTGCTCGACCCATCCGTCAATTCGATCGCCTACCTGATTAGCTTAACAGAACTGATCAAGGCCAATTCTAAGGACAAGAAGCGCATCGATCAGCTCATCTTCAACGCAGTTGGCTTCTTCACATCTTTCGATCCAGTGCAAGTTCGCTATGTGGGCAATGAGTGGCGCATGCTGCTGGATTGGACCATTGACTACTTTGGCAAGCATCCAGTCAATGACGTGAGCACCATCTCGACCGCCATCCTCCGCCTCGATCCAACGGCAGGCACTTTCACGAACAACCACCTTGCCTTTCTTGAGCTATGCTTGAAGCTTGGCGTGCCAAGTCAGGCCTTGCCGATACTCGACCGCGACATCTACGCATATCCTCAGAAGTATCAAAAGAGTGTGCCTGAAGAGCTACTCAGCGAAGAGCATGAGCTGAGTAACGCATACATGACGGAGAAGAGCGGATTTGCAGAAAAGCTCGATTCATCAGATGTGCTGCAGTACTACCTGCTGGGTGCGCAAGTCTACATTGCTGTGCGCAACTACAGCAGAGCGCGTCTCTTCCTCGAGTACGTCCTCCTCGCGCCATCACAACAGCATGCCACTAGCGCCCTGCAGGTGGAAGCTTACAAGAGGTGGTTGCTACTGGGCCTGCTCGCGGAAGGCAGGCAGTATCCCCAGCCTAAAACTCTGGATCAGACCACTCTTAAGAATGTGAAGGCATGCTCTAGACCGTACGAAGCAGTGGCTGATGCCTTCTCTAAGCGCGAGAGTCAGAAGCTTGTTGCTGAAGTTCAAACGGGCCAGGAGTTTTGGATGGAGGATGGCAATTTACGCCTTGTGAACGAAGTGGTGACCGCCCTCCAACGCTACCGGGTCATCGACCTGCAGAAGACCTACGCGGCTCTTCCTGTGACCAGAGTGGCATCACTGCTCCAAGCGCAGCCGGGTGACACATTGCAGCATCTCCAAGAAATGATTGGAGGCGGCTTTCTCAATGCCAGTGTATCTGGATCTGGCACCGACGCCATCCTCCGCTTCCACGATACGACATCGACCGCACCCACCGACATCGACCTCGCAGCGCAGACCGAGCGAATACAGAACCTCGTAACCTTCATCCGCGATGCAGACCGCCGACTGCAGCTGACGAAAGAGTACGTTGAGCATCATAAGCGCCAGAAGCGTAGCGCAGGAGCAGACGGCGACCTGGCAGATGTTATGGACCTCACCTGGGACGCGCCGAACGCCTCCAATATGATCGACGACGATGGAGACGAGGATATCATGGCGTCCTAGCAAGAGCCAGACGTCTCCGTACGTACTAAATCAGAAGCTTCTGCATGAAGCAGCAGAGGTTGCGAGAATTGCTGGTCGTTTATTGCATGTTATTAGCGAGGAGTTGCATTGCATTGGCAGGTCAATAGGCGTAACGAAGGAACGAGACAATGTGCTTATAGCGTGCATATAGAGAGAAGCACGCTAGGATGGCGAGCTCTTTGCGCTAAGAAAAGGTCGCAAGCCAAGAAGTGCACATAGCAGGCTGAGGATACACAGTAGATATGGCTGAATCAGGCAGTCGTTTCTACCGTTTCCTTGGGCGCAAAGTGAGTACAATTCCTTCATTCCTCCTTATCAGTGTTGGGTCCTGTTGAGAGCGTCGCGTCCGCCACGTGTGAGAAATTTCAATCTCACCGCTCGCTCTTTCTCTGTTCGGGTTTCTAAATTCGGCTGCCGGCCCGGCCCGACTCAAAGCAATGGCGGCGGCTGGCCCTTGCCTACCGTTTGAGTCAATGCATGGGTCACTGCGATAAAATAAAAAGTGTTGTGCGACACTTCATCTTACGTTCTCACATAAGTCAGTCACAGCTCTCACAACACGTCCTTCGCTTGCAACTACGACCTCGATCATATCAACCCTTCGAAAAGATTCCTGATCAACTTCACACGTCAACACACCATCAAATCAACAACCGCCAAACCACTACCAACAAAATGCCTTTCGCTAAGCAAGGTATGCTTTTGATCGATGGATCAACTCATCACAATCGCTGACTGTTTGTAGCATTCACTGCCGCTCGCCGCACCATCACCACTCAGGCAATGCCAACTACTACGAAATCTCCAGTCACTACCAAGCTTGCAGTGAAGACTGTTGCTGCTGGAGCTGGAGCTTTCGTCGCTTACGATGCCGTCACCAAGGAGCAGATGGAGTGGAGCTGGAAGAAGAACTAAGCTTCGCTACGAAGTGATGGATTGCATTGCACGCATTATGCGAATCGATGGGTTTAGCGACGGCGTTGGGGAAGAGACACGGCATAGACGATAGACATTCTGGAACTTGGGTATAGACGATAGAGATGCTTCGAAGCATTGTTGGCATTATGGAAAAGAGGCAGCTTCTTGCTCCTCGTTGGATTTAATGATGAAAGAAGTGACTTGGTGGTTGTGAAGCTTGAATCAAGGAACATTCACGACCTCACTCACTTCACTTCCGAACAAGGATTGTTTTCTGCGCTAGTGAAGCTTCAAAGCTGCATCGTTTGCTTGACGCGTATTTAAAGTGTGACTGACTTGCGAGTTTCAGATTTCAACAGCTCGCGAAGACATCGACAGTCGAACACGCTACGAAACGAACACAAACTCTAGCAACGAACACAAGATCGAATAACAACACTGACATCAAGTCCGAAGTCAAGACCATGCTTCGATTCACCGCAAGCAAGCGAGGTAGGTCACGCATATCAACTATCAACTTCCTCATACTAACAGTACAGCAGCATTCGCCTCTACATCCTTTCAGCCATCACGACCTCCAGTCCGCCGTCCGTTTCCACCCACTCCTTCACCGACTCCTCGAGCCGGCCCAGTCATGCGTCCTTCGCCAACTGGAAATGTCGACTCTGCACGTTCTTTTGGCACCTCTCGCCGCCTCGCAAAGCTCAAGGATCAGGGCCCCTTCGGAGACGGCTTCATGGATATTGGATGCAAGACTATTAAAGTCTTGCTCGCGCTGGTCTTAGTCAACGTGGTTGTGGTTCCAATGTGGGACAAGGAGAAGGGAGGTGCTACGGAGGAGGCGAGCAGAGCCCAGGATGAGGTTGCAAAGGTTGCAATCAGCAAGTGAGGACTTCATGTGGCGATGAGTAACGAGTGGTGAATGATGAATGATGAGGATTCTAATTGCATCGAGGACTGGGAAGGAGTTGGAGTATCTTGAATCGCTGCAGGCATCAGCGCAAGTCTGTTCCGCTGGCGCTGCGGATGGCACAGCTAGGGCAAAGATGGCCTCAGGATTTGGCATATGAGCGCCAAGAAATTGACTTCCAGTGACTTCTTGTCTTCACGTCCACCTCATTCCTCTCGCACTTTCTACCTGCTAACAAACAGCGTCTGCCCAACAGCGTGTATCACACGCGTATCACACTGTGCGACTGTACCGTCAGGTAAGCAAGCGTCTCCCGTCATCTTTGAGCAGATCGCTGACGGACACAGCATGTCCGACCCTTCAGACATCAAGGCCAACAAGCGTTGTCGCCTCCTCGAGCTCGCCGCAGAGTTGCGGAACCGCATCTACGAACACGCGCTCATCGAAGAGCAACCCATCGCTTTCCACCGCAACAGCATCGCGCAGCCAGGCCTATTGCGCACCTGCCGCCAGATTCGAAAAGAAACTAGGTCCATGTACTACTGCCGCAACAACTTCAGAATCGAGACTGGAGCGTACGACGTCAGACCTGTGAAGATGTTCTTTGAGCAAGCCCGAGGGTTCTGGAGTAACTACGACCCGGACCAAAAGCAGAAGGTGGACCGTCTGAATGACGTTGAATACGGCGTTCGTCACTGCAATCCACCATGGCTTCAAGCTCTGGAGTGGTTGCGAGCCTATCACGAGGATAAGACTCCACCATATGTCTGTCCACATGAGAATCATCGTTGGGGGCTCTGCGAAGATTTCGCCGCGGCGTTCGACATGGTGAGAGCTATGGCTCCGTTCACGTGGAGTGGTATCGAAAAGGTGCTTGAGAAGTACAGGGAGGTCGCCAAATATGAGTACGACGTTGAAGTTCGGCATTGATTCTAAAGCCGATGTGAGCTTCGGAGGTAGAGCAAGAGAAACGTAAATGGTTCCCTGGATTTTCATTCTCGTTGTTGAGCGATTGGAGGAGTGTTTCAGATCGTCTCCAGCTGTACTCCTGGCAAGGAATCTGTATCGAATCGCGGAGCTTTTTGATCAGGAATTCGACATCAGAAGAAAGGAAGGGGAAATGTGTCCGAGCTGGTATCGAGAAAGATCCGCCCTGGCGCGGAATCTCTTCCAAACGAACAACACCACAACTCCTGCCATCCCTCCTCACCATAATAGCCACAGCCTTCCTCCTCAACCACCTAATTTAAGGAAGTTCAAATCAGCATCAACTCCCCCGTGCCCCAATCCTCTCATCTCACCTGCTCAAAATCCCCTATAATAACAAGTACACTGACAAAGATCATCATCATTGGGGTCCAAACTCGCCATCATGACGAAACTGAAAGCCGTAAATCCGGCAGGTCCACAAGCTACCAAACAGTCGTATTGACCGTAGCACGGATTTGAGTTTCCACAGAGAAACGGGTTGAGGACTGTGATTCTTTCGTCCTTGCAGCCTGCGAAATGTGTTTTCATGGCTGTGGCTGAGGTTGTGAGGGTAAGGAGGGTGGTGAGGAGTGGATGCATGGTCCTTGTCTTGCAGAGGACGGTGTTGTTGTTGGGGGCATTTTAATATGCGGCAGCACTCTGTGGTACTTGTATGGCCGAGCTCGCGGTGACCGTGAATGCCGTTAAGTGAGACATTGAGAGCAAACCGACATTGTTTCGAGATGCAGCCTTACTCGGCGTTCTTGGTCACAGAATGCCATATGTGGTTCTCAGAAGACCGATGTGAGCCGGGTTTTTCAGCGGGCATGGACAACTCGAGAAAACCCACACGGTATTCTTCATCAATCATCTCTTCTCGGTATTCTTGCTCGATATCTGTACATTCGCCTTGTCCTGTGTTCCTGTCTCATGGTCGACCACGAAATCATCAAAACGATTTAGTATGCTCGCTGTATGACTTGCTCTCTGACTGAACCCTGTGAAGCTCTTCTCCCTCACCACAGTGCCATGCCTGCTTAATCTCTCAATAGCGTAGCTTTCGTACTCTTCCGCACTGGTCATCGGCGGCGTCAGCGGAGGCGAGTCGTGCTGCCTTCGCGTCCTTCTTGGCTTCTTCTCAACAATCTTTCCCGTTGGCGTCTCGACATATCTCGCTTCCTCAGACTGCCTCCTTGAGTCGCCCACAATCACCGGTGGCGGCATGGCGAGTCCATGAACACCACTCTCCAGCTCCTTCAGCTCGCAAAAGCCTCTCGAGTCTCGATTCGCTGTGCTCATAAAGTCTGCTGAGCAGAGAGGCTCTTTTCGATCCTGGCTTCCGTGTGCATAGTGCGATACGCTAGACAGTGATCGACGCAATGTGTCAATCAGATATCGGCGGAGGAAGACACGTAAAGAGGGCGCGCAAGCACAGATTATGGCTAGGTGGCATTCGACGATAGACCATGCGAAAAGACTGAAGCCAGTCCATGTACTGTCGACGTCGTGTTGAATTTTCCAAAGATAGTAGCTGCGTGCTACTCCGGCCCCAGTGGCTCTGAACAGAACTTCATTAGCTTGGGGAGAGCAGCAATCTAGATAGGTCTATGCTTACGTTAGTCCAAGAGCGAACGTGATGTTCAGCGCAATTTTCTGCTTCTTCGGCACGTCCAGGTCGTAGTGATTGAGCATAAGGCATGGTATCGCTACAGCCATCAGATCGCTCACGACTGAGAGCACACCAGCCACGAGAGCTATCTGACTGCCATTCATGCACTTGTATGGCTTGTCGTAGGACGGGCTGTATGCCATCCAGACGGATTCCAGAGGAGTGCAGTACAGAAAGTATGCAGTGATACAGCCAACGCCGTAAGCCGTAGTGAATGCCAGCGCGCCCCGGATGACCCATAACCATCGGCTGTCGATTGTCAGGTTGATCATACGGCGGTGAAATAGGAGCACGGATATCTTGGTGCACACCGTGGAGCCAACGAAGAAGACTTGTGCAATCCAGCCAGTCTACTCCCAGATCAGCGAGTGTTCCATTGACGTTGTTTCGTGAGAACCTACCTTCGCGGCTCCAATAGCCCATTCCGGTCTCATGTCCCAGACATGTCTATCCAAGCCGAAATGCGTCACATCGTACCAGGTGTTAATGCTTAACCCGAGCGACCAAAGCCATCCGAAAAAGACAAGCACATCATCAAATCCAAAAGATCCAGCTTGCTTTCTCCCTCTGAGGTAGAATCTGCCACTTATGAGGATAGTCGACACGATCTGCCACGCCAATATAAACCCAGGCATCCACGTTCTTCTTTCTGGGTTGACGTAGTTTGGCGTTGGCCATTGCGAATAGTCTGTGCCGGGTACATCGCGAGCCTCGTACATTTTTGTGGTTTTGATCTTCAGGAACAGGACTGAGTAGCTGGGCGTGCTCGACTAGCAGTAAAGCAGTCAAGGTATCACGTCAAGCAGGAGGTAAATCCAGCCCCAAGAGAGTCGCTGTGTATGTAGAATAGAAATGAATGTATACGCAATCAACAAAAGTTACATCTGAGTGGTGAGAGGTTGGAAAATTCTCGACCGCCCGCACTAGATTGTCGAACATGCATGTCGTGAAAAGTGGTGTGTTTGGGAAACCTATTCCGCAGACCTGCATTGCAGCGGAGGATGATGTTCGCAGGGTGGGTTCCAGATCTGTGGGTAGCAGGCGTGCTTCAAGTCGACGAGATCGAATTCTCATGCTGAGCTGCAGCCAGACAAAGTGGCGATCTTTGTGGAGTTCACGAGCTCAGCCAACAGCTTTTGACAGCGGCATGTAGGTTTGACGTCTCGGCGCTCTCAGCATCGTCCTTAGGCTTGGCAAGCAGACCTTTTCGGCGCTGTAGGTACCACAATAGCATTATTTTCGAGTTTGCCGCGCATGAGATCCTGCCAGATCTTCCTAGTGGTTCGCTACTG
The DNA here is from genome assembly GCA_013365205.1 of Pseudocercospora cruenta. Lineage (NCBI taxonomy): Eukaryota > Fungi > Ascomycota > Dothideomycetes > Mycosphaerellales > Mycosphaerellaceae > Pseudocercospora > Pseudocercospora cruenta. The sequence goes on from JAASFE010006047.1 coordinate 167,919, forward strand.
CGCGTCTAGGTGGCGGCTCTATGCAATACGGCCCGTATGGAGCAAACTGCTGGGATCAGCAGCTTTGGGTCAGAGAATGCCCGTGACGGTCGTGTGCCGGAGCGCTGGGTAGATGGGTGCCATGCGACTACCAAGTTGGGCGCTTCTGCCAGCGCTCTGTCTGGACCTCGTAACATCTTCTGTGAAGATGAAACAGTCTCGAGTCTCAACGGCTGGCTGACTGGCTTCTATGTCCTTCCATTCAGCCTCATAAGGCAGGAGAGGTCGTGCGAGGTGGGTTTCTTCTCTGATTCGCTATGCTTCCACTGGGACTGCGGCAGTCATTCGCGTTCTGGATGTCTTCTCCATTTCGACGTATACTGAATCATCGAGCGGCGAGCTATAGCTCACAGATTGACTGCTCTCAATTCGATTGCCATCGATCGCTCGTCAAGCTGCGCAAGCGTCGGAACAGCATTTCGTAGCTGAAGATTGTGGGCCGTCAATTCCTTGCACGCGAAGTCCAACGATTGACTCGTCAGCAAGTTGCGCCTTTCGCTGTCGATGATGCTTGCCGCCGCAATATGGAAGACATCGGGAGGTGGGCTTAGCGTCCGGAAGCGAGGTCCAGTCGACAGGGATGTTCACACCGACTTGTGATACATTGTCTTCTCGATATGAGTGAACCTGCAGAAATGTCATCTGAGCAGTGTGGTACCAGAAGGAACATCAAGCAAAGCCAAGCAATAGATACATGATCGCGTGCAACGCGTCTAGAAAGATACAATTATCGATTCTGTGCAGTCATACCATTTGGGCGACATATTTGTCTAGGGAACAGAGCCGGTCCGCTGTACTGGAATCGAAACGATCTAGACGCAGCGTTGCGATATTTCATTCTGCAGTTCAGCCGACTGAACAGCTTACCGAGCTTTAGTTTCGAGTCAACTGCCTCTGCTTCGAATCCTTGCTCTAGGAAATGCTCGAGTGCTCAAGAAGGCGTCTCCCGCTTCAGTGACCCGCCAGGCAGGCCGCTGGCAGATGATGTCCCAGAGGGCGAGCTCTGAGCATCCGAATCCTCTGCAGCAGATGTATGACCCTCGTCATCATCTGCAGGATCGGCCGAGTCACCGTCCGAGCCGGGCTCGTTCTTTACGACGACCTTTTCGTCCTGTGCGTCTTCATCCGACCTAGCATCTTCGTCTACATCATCGTCATCGTCATTATCTTCGTCGTCCTCATCGTCCGAAAACGCCCACATTTTCTCCAACCGGGACTCGAAATCATCTGCATTGGGAAGCGGTGCATCAACGTGGTCATGGGAATCCGATAAGGTTTGTTCATTTGCAGTCGTAATCTTTTGATGCTCCTCCGAGACTGAAGGTGTTCCGACAGCAGTATCATTTTCGTTGTCCGGAACGTCTTCTTGGGTTTCGGGAACGACTTGTGTGTTCTCATGATCGTTCTCGTCTGCAGGAATGGACGCTGCGTCGGCCATTTCTACATCGCGTGCTGGGTTCTCGTCTTCGTCAGATTCCGAGATGATGTCCTTGGAGACATTATTATCGGCCTTACTGAGCTTTCGCGACTCGTACTTGACTCTTTTGTCCTTCTTCACCTTGTCCAACTCCTCCTTGGATGCGCCAATCAGCTCAGGCCGATATTTGCGAGTCAGATGCTTCAACTTCTTGCCACACGTCTTCTCAACCCACGTAGCGAGGACAAGTGCCTTGGCGGGAATGGTTCCTGCCTTGTCAAGCTTTCGCTTCAGTTTTGGTTCATTGCCTGGCCACTGTTCCATTGCATCCTCAAATGCAGCTCTGCGTAAAGCAGATGGCGCGACGAAGACGCTAAAGCGGCTTTTCATGTTCTTGCTGCTTACAATCGACCAGAGCACATTCTTCTCGTCGTGAAACTTCCGTTCATGATCCTTGAAAGCGGTGTGAATCTCGACGAAGGCGTCGTAGTAATCGCCAATCTCGAAGGACTTCGTGACAGTGTTTCGTGCAAGCTTCATCTTCTCGGCGTCCTTCTTGTCCTCGCTAGGTTCAGAAATTGTGTACTGATTCACGCGTGTCGAAGATTTGGCGCCGAGTCCCATCGATGCGGCTTCATCTTTTGCCTTTCTCATTTTCAGCTTGCCATACTTCTCGTGGCATCGTTTGCCAGTTCGTTTGCCGTGAAGCTTTTGCGCGACAACCGTCCAGTTCAACAAAGCTTCCAATCTGTCGCGGTTGCTGGAAATGCCGGGGTCATTGATGCTGGTCTTGATTGCATTGATGCATTCCTCGACTGCAGCCAGGAGCTCCTCTTCCTCGTCCACTGTCCAGGGTCCGGTAACTGCATTTTCATGCTGGAACTGCATTCGCCAACGATCTCTGCAGTCTGCTCCCGTGCGTCCAACAAGATCACTTATTTGGGACCATTGACCTGGATGAGACGTATGGGCAGCACGTAGAGCTTGATCTTGCTCCGCTGTCCATGGGCCACGTTCCATACCATGAAACCGTCGCTCCGCGAACTTGCGTATGGAGTCTTTCGTGCGTCGCGGGAACGCCTCAAACATGTCTGCCTTGAAAGTGCCGCAGCTTCGCCAATCCTTGATTTGCGCTACGAGTTCAGCTGCGGATAAGCCCTCCTGTCGCATTACCTCTGCAAAGATGCCATCGGCGATGTCCTTCTCTTCCTGCGAAAATGGGCCCTTGATCATCTCACTGCCTTGCCTGCCTACATTGGAGCCTGTGTCGTCCTTGGACGTTTTCTTCTTCTTTGCCTTGCTCTTCTTCCGGGCTGTCGCCGGCTCATCGTCATCACCGTCTTCAGCATCTTCTTCGGGCACAGGGTCCATCTCCGATTCCCTGCGCTTCCTTCTCGCTTCCTTGCGAGCAGCTTTGGTCGCTGTTGACGCAGAATTGGCACTCTCGGGCGCGACAGAACTACCGTCGAGCTGATACTCCTCGTCATCATCTGCACGCAAAACTGACTTGCGTTTTCGCTTCTTCGACGACCCTTGTTGTGTCTCCAGCTGCTCTGGAGGAACAGGAGACTCCTCGTTCTGGCTAGCAAGCCAGTCCGACACATGGTCGCTGGTCCCACGAGCACCATTTTCGACAGGTATTTCTTCCACTTGTTGCGCGATGGGCTGAGACTTGCGCGTCTCGGCCATCTCCTTTCCTGAGTCTGGCGGAGTTGGGATGTGTGCGTGCGGCAATGCTCGCATCAGCTCGTCTCTAACTAGCACTCGCAGCAGAGCGTCACGCGTGGCCAAAATGCTCTTCTGTCTAGCCTCGGACTCGAGCTCTGCCCGCCTCTGTTGCTCTGCGTCAAGCACTGGCCTCTTGAACTTGTGCCCGGGTTGCGCCAGTTTGAGGTACTTGTCACCATCTTTGCCATTTTTCCATTTGGCTTTGCCGGCATAGACCAGTTCCTCCTCTTCCCACTTTCTGATCTGGAGGCGGAGGGCATTCCTTGCCTCGAGCTTCTTCAGCTCTTGCTCGCTGGTCTCTGCATCACTCGATTCTCGCTCTAGCGTCATATCCTCGTTGGTCAGTGTCCGTTCCGCGACCTTGCTTTGGAACAAGGTCTCGTCGACCACCGCGTCAGGCGACGATGTGTTGCGCAAAGCCTCGGGCGGCTTCGGACTTTCTTGTGGGCTTCCACCTAATTGCTCAGGCGGCTCATGCTGTTCGTCTACGACTTTTCTTTTCCTTTTGCGCGAAGGCTTCGACGAGCCTGCTTCAGCATCCAGACCCACTTCCGCATTCTCAACAGCATCTGCACCGGCTGTTGCCTGCTCGGCTCCTCTAGCCTTCTTGCTTCTCTTCACCTTCGCTTTCGTCGACTCCGCTATGGCTGGCTTATCGATAGCATTCTCTTCAGGCGCGTTCTCTGATTGCTTAAGCTTCTTTGGCGGGCGACCTCGCTTCTTAGCAGGAGCGGCAGCCTTAGAATCCATGGGTGGGATATCGACTTGGTTCTCCTTGGCAGGGCTTCTGGGAAGCTGCACATATGCGATCTTGGGCGTATTTGCAGGCTCTGCTTCAGGTTCTTGTGCAGCCTTGCGCTTCTTTCGCGGCCGCGCAGACTCCTTCTCAGCAACTCCGTCTGCTCCTGCCGTGAGCTTCTTCGGGCCAGATTTACGCTTTCGCGCGGACTCTGGCTTGATGTCGTCGCGTTTGACCTCGTCGCGTAACCCGGCAGCGCGTAATCTACGCTGTGGCCTCGCAGTCGCGGCTTCCCTCGCGACGTTGCTTGTACCACTGATCTTCGTGGTGGGTTTCTTGGCCGAAGAATATACCGATTCCTCCAAATCGCGTGCCAATACGCGGCTCGCGCTTGTGTGGACACTTGCAGCTGGCGAAGGCGTTCGTGCAAATTGTGCGTCAGGCTGCGTTCGCGGGACTTGATCGATTTGAGAGGACGTCTGGCCCATCGCGACACCTCAAGCATTCACATGCTGACTTTCACATGCTAATATCGCGTCAATGTCGCAGATTGCCTCGTCCAACAACAAAGCTCTCGTTTGGAGTGCCCGCGCTACGTATGCAGGGATCGCCGTCATTGCTTGCCGGGTACCGATTGGCCGCGGTGGCATCCGGGTAGGCGCGACTTCAAATGCTCAGCCATGGGTCACTAGTTAATAATGAGTGAGTTAATAACTATTACTATCTCTTTAGTAATAGTGATTAACTTGGTTACTAAAGTTAATAACCACGGCTTAACTAGTATTAGGCTCGAGTTAGAAGGGAAGTAAATAAGAGACTATTAGACTACTTCTTACTATAGATATAAGACTATATAAAGACCTATAAATAAATAAATATATAGCTATTGCCGCGGCTGTAACTAAGCGTTGCTAGTACTATTTCTTAAGCTAAATATACGCTTTATAGGCGTATTCTTAGTATTATACTACTATAGTCTACCCTACTACTTATAAGCCTAACTACTTACTAGTAGTTATTATATATCTTGTAACGGCTCTACTATTATATAAAGGCTTCTAATTAAGACGTTAGACACGTTATTAGTATAATTAATCGTAGTATTATTACTAGTCGCTATTACCTCCGTAGAATTACTTTATAAGGGTTATAGTATAAGTAAACCTAGTCGAATATAGTTAGGCGTATCTTACTAGATAGTAGGGTCTTCGAGGTTAGTAAATAAGGCTTTAACCTTAGTATGTAATATCTTAATAGGTTGAGAGAGGTCGTATATATAGTTAAGATCTATTATAGAGGCTACTTAGATAGGTATAGTACTTAGGCTTAGGCTAGAAGGTAGATACCTTCTTCTACGGAGATAGACTTAGAATAAAAAAATATACTTCTATATTTGACGCCCTAATAGAAATAGTAGCTTTACTACCGTAACTAGCTAAAGGTACTAACTATCTCTATATAGACTATCTAGACGCTTAGCGTCTACTAATCTACTAATACGAAGTCCTCCGGCGCGGTAGAACTATCCTACTATAATACTCTATACTAACTTTCCGTACTATAGAAGATAGTATACGCGCCGTACTATATAACTACTTAGTAGTATACCTTAGATCGGTAAGGCCTCGAATCCGTACTAAAATATACTATCTACCGCCGCCGGTAGCGCTTAATTCGCC
>JAASFE010006047.1:187940-225791 GCA_013365205.1 Pseudocercospora cruenta
TACTTAGGTAGGTATAGTACTTAGGCTTAGGCTAGGAGGTAGATATCTTCTTCTACGGAGATAGACTTAAAATAAAAAAATATACTTCTATATTTAATACCCTAATAAGATCGTCGTTAGGTAACTACTATAGGAACTACTACTAAGAGTTATTAAGAACCTCGTTATTTACGAAGTTAGCGTATAATAGCTCTTATAGTAGATTATTAATAATAAGCCTACCTTCGTCTATTATATATTATAGCTCTAACTACCTTATTTATTACTTAGTAATATCCTTCTTAGTATTAATCTAACGTAGTTTAAACGCCCGTTTCTAAGCCGCCTACTTAATTATAGGTCTACGGCGAATAGCCTTAGTATTAAAGTAGATATAAGTCGCTATATAAGTATTATCGTTACTAAGCCTTAAGCGGTTATTATCTTATACCTAATTTCGAGCTAAGAAGGTATGTTTAGCTAGTACTAAATTAGTAGGCGTACGAGCGAGTCGAATAGCGATATCTACTATCTCTACGGAGCCTTAGCGCTTTATATATTTCTAGAAAGTAAGCTAGTCGCCTACTTAGCGTACTATTTAAAGGTCTTAATCTATATCCGAGAATATACTAGTTAAGCTTATAAACTAATTAAACTAAGCTTAGAAAGCTAAGTACTTACCGCTAAAATAGCGCTTAAAGAATAACTATATCTCTATATATATATTATTACTATATAGTATAGGGTTATTAGATATAGCTAGCTACTATATATCTAGTACGAGAGCGGTAAAGTAGATAGGTTGTATCTACTTTATAAAGCGCTTATTAAAGCGCTCGAGAATAGCTAATTTGTCCTTAATCGCGGTACTCTTAATAGTAGAGCGAAGTCCTTACTAATAGGGTATAACTTAGCCTACTCGTAAGCGGTCTATCTTACTAAGAAGCTAAGCCTCGTAGTATAACTTTAGTAGTAAGCGTAGGCGTAATAGATTAGTCTAGAAACGGCCGGATTTAATAATCTCTATAGCCTTACTAGCGCTAGTAATATTATATCTATTTAAGTCCTTAAAGAGCCGCCTAGATAAGTCGAATACCGCTTAAGTAAGTACTTCTCGTACTAAGTCGATTAAGTCTACTTTATAATAGTATATACCCTATTAAGTAATATAGGCTCTTATAAACTTCTTTATATAACCGTCGTTAATTAAGTATAGCGTTACGTACGTACTAAGTATAGTAAACGACTTCTTTAAGCGGCGGTATAAGGAGCTTAGAAATAAGGCCTCTCGTATTATATTAATATACTACTAGATACCCTTTAAGATACCGGTCTTCTTACTTATCTTAGGGTTTAAGAAGTCGCTTATAAATAGTTAAATTAAGTAAAAGTCGTATAATATATAGAATACGTATACGAGGTCCGGATCCGCCTTAATTCGCGTATAGAGCGACCTTATAGTTAAATAGGTATTAGTTTATAAAGAATTAACTCTCTCGAAGCTCTTACTAGTATCCTTTATCTAATCCTTTAATATTATCTATAGGTAAGTCGTAAAGGCATCGCTATCCTTTAAGTTAATAGTATTCTAATAAAACGACTAACTAGCTTTAGTTATATAGTAATAAGTCGTAATTCTCGCGTTATTAATAGTAGTCGACTTATTAATAGTATAGTCGTAACGCGCCTTATACGCGAGGATAGTATCTACGGTCTATTTATACTCGCTAAAATAAGTCGCTAGTATATTACTAATCTTCTTCCGTATAGGCGGAATATAGTTACTATTAAAGGCTCGTAATACCTCGCGCTACGCCGGCTTTAATAACTTACTAAATAGATCGCCGTCTTCGAGTAATGCCCTTACTAAGAGCCTATCCTTATTAGCCTTCGGATTATAGCGATAATTATTAAGAGTTGGTTAAGAATATAGCTTACTTTCTAGTATAGGTCGTTCCGCTAAGAACTCTTAATATACCGCGTATCTTACTAGGTATATCTCCTTCCGTAGAAAGTATTATAATAGAATAGTACTATCGCGAGATTAATAGTATTTATACTAGATATAAGAGCCCTTAAACTAAGGTATTAATACTACCGTAAATTACTTATTTACTACTAGATTTTTTAGTAGGCGTACTATAGTTCGAATCCTCTAAGAATATAACGACGATAAGGGTTAAGGGCTATAAAAGAGCTTAGATATTACTTTAATACCTACTAAATCGAGTCCGCTATATAAATCTATATATAATAGCCGATATAGTTAGAATCTAAGTATATTTATTATTTAGAGGCTAGATTTACGAATCTTAGTTAGAGAACCGGAGATTTGCCCTCCCTCGAAATCTATAATATTCTACTTATTCTATACGCTATTATTAGTCCGGAAGGCCTTCTAAAGGTACGCCGAGCGCCGATTAAGAACTATTATTCTCTAGCGGAGGTTAGAGTACGAGTTAAGAAATATAGCTAGAGAATCTAGCCTCCCTCTAACCTCGCTAAGACCCGCGGTATAAGCTCGGAGGCGACGATAGGGGCTCGAATCTAGTAGTTTTAAGGCCTATTTAGTCTACGGTAAGCTCTTCTAATAGGGTAGAGCGAGAAGTATTAAGGATAGTATCCTCTAGCGTATTTATTTACCTCTTTTATATATACCCGCTTTTATAAGGTATAGTTTAAACATATGATTAACCATTACTAACCGCTATTAACTAGATTATTAACTATCTTGTGATTAACTAGTTAATCACATTATTAAACCCATGGCTGCAAATGCTGCTCAGATCAGCAGGTTCAGCACGACTCAGCAACACATAATCAGCATTACCCGGCGTTCTAGCGAACTTCACATTCTCCATACCACCTTCTACGCGGCTTCACACTCCGAGCATCTTTCCCACACCCTTTTCTAACAACCAACCTGGCCCGCATTCCAGAAGCACGCGACGAACCAGACCCCCGGGAATCACAGGAGAACCTTGTTGACCTCCGCTTCAGGATGGCCACCGTCGAAGATGCAGATATGCATTACGACGCCCATGGCCACGGGCCTGCGCCTGGAGAGACCGCAGAGCAGCACGCAGCGCACGCCTACTTTGAACCCATACGGCATTGGGGACTGGGCAGGAAACAGGAGGCCATTCTCTTCTATGGCTTCGCTATCCCCTCCTGCTGCTTTGCCATCGCAGCGGCAGTCATCGGCTCGTACGACAAGACGACTTCACACGCATTCACCGCCACAGCTACTGTCTGGCTGGTGTTATGGGCGACTGCTTGGCTTCAGACTGCCGTGCTTATGGTGCAGCGAGCCAGCTGGACGAGAGACGAAGCAAATCTTAAGGACCGAAAGCAGTATCTCTACTTGTCTGTGAGATTACAAAGATTGATGATTGTAAGTTAAGAATTCACTGAAGCCTTGGGACTTGCTAATGCTGGCCCTAGATCAATGCGATAATATGCCTGCCCACTTTCATCCAAGCATATGTGCAGCGAACGAGCTACGATGACACAGCGTATTGGCTCATTTTCCTGCTGTTCTTCATCTTCAATACTGTTGGTTGCGTCATGAACGCGTACAACAACATCACCTGGGAATGTGACCGTTTGCACTACGAGGAAGGAGAACCGGCCATGAAGCATACTCGACTTGCAATTCTTGGTATACCTTCATGAGATCTGAGCGCCGGTCGCGTCAGACTTCTTTCAGGCCGCTTTTTGGACGTATTATGACGACTTCTGATACACTCTTCTAATGCATGTACATATGGGTATGACAGAACGATGGTTGCTCGCTCACAACTCGACTTCTCTCAGATGTCCTTAAACTCCAGAAGCTCTTTCCAAGGCCGCCCTGCGACCTCCGTGACCTGAGCCAAGGCAGCAAGGAGGATCGGCCTGTTCAAGTCTGCTTCTATATCCCTCACACGCGATCTCAGGTCGGCCTCGCTCACTCTATTGAACAGCCCACCATTTGTGAGCTTGAATGGCGCGACCTTTCTCTCAACCAGGATGGGACAGATCATCTCATCGAATCTGACACAGCTTGTTTCAAGAAGGCGCCAGACGTCTTTCGCGACTTTCTCTGCATCCAGATGTAAACGGAGCGAGGGCTGAATTGCTAGAGAACGCGGCCTCCATTCCTCTAGGCTGTCGACTGCGGCCTTTGGTACACCACGTACTGTAGTCCGAACAGTTTCGTTCTTTATCAATGGCCACAGCAAGTCGCTCCATTCGTCCTCGCTGAGTGCTCTTTGACCATGAGCAACCTCTTCTTTGATCCGCACATCTAGGTGCTGTACTTTTGAGCGACGATCGCATATCAGTGTCACGATTCGATACAGCTCGTGATTGATCTGACGGATACGCTCCTGATATCTAAGCCAGATGAAAGGCAACAAGTTCTTGATCGCGATATGGACCATGACTTTTGGCCTCTGGTGTATGTCTGCTGGATACTGCGTCCAACAGCTTCGGGTGGACATCGTCATATCTCCAACACTGCTCTCTCGCAGACCGTCAATCTTGATCGTCGTCCTTGCTCCATTCGTCCGCAAGCGGATAACTTCAGTATCTTTCGTCGATTGTTGGAATACTGGATACGCTTCCTCGAATATGGTTCTACAAGTGGAAAGAATCTGCGGCTCCAGGCTCTCGTTGTGCTCGTCTAATCGGCTTCGGAACAGCTCGTCGTAAACCATGAGTCTGATCTCCTTTGGTATGTCGAGGAACAGGAAACCTTCATTCTCGTCAAGGAGTTGCAATCCGAGCCTATCTTCCGGACGATTCTTCAGGGCAAGGTATTCAATAGCTTTTGGCTCGCCGACCTCTTGCTCCTGAAGCCGTATGGCACGACCGAACATTCTTGCAATGGACTTTTCCTGGCCGAGATTCCTGGACCTCAACGATCTTGTGAAAATCCTGGGTTTGTTCTTGACACGCTGCAAAGGAATGGTTTGGGTGGAAGTGTGTATGTTGTTCAATGAGGACATGACGAGAAGTGCACGCAAATACCATCTCCTACAGCGCGAGTCATGCCGAGATGTTCTTGGTGCTATTGCTGACTTTACCGCTTCCAAACTTCGGTCAAGCTTTATAGTAGCCACTGGTAGCAACCACTTGGTGTTCAGGACCTGTCAAAAGACTTTACACCAATCACAGAGGCTACCAGTGCTGGAGCTGTCCACGAGAGAGAGCAATGGTCGAGCACACGTTGGCACAACGACCCCAGTACACTTCGATGGGCGCGGAGACGTACAACTTTGCCCGCTTTCATCGCAATCTTCAGAGCTGGCGTGACGAATATGTACCCAAATACCGTGGACAAGCACAGAGACAAAATCAACGTAAAAGTCGCTCTGGTAGATCCGCTGCTTGGCAGTCTCGCGAAAGTCCGAGCTCTTGCTGCTTAGACGCCAGCCTTGCGGAATCCTTTGCACGTGGTGCTTGACCAGAATAGCAGGGTTTACTCCTTTACTCCTACAGGCACCCGCTGCAGTCGACGTACCTGTATGTGATCTACCAACTTTGTAGCTGCTACAACATATGCCAAGCATACAGTCGCCGATCACATCAGCGCCAGACAACATCGACAAGATGAACACAATGTACGCACGCGCGAGCACGGTCTCAAGAGGCGCATGCACAGCTTCGTTTGCCCTATTCGACCGGTCCAACACATGGACTATGGCGAGTGCGCAAAGATAGCACATTGTTGGCATGCGAGCTGAGTCTCGAGAACTTACAGCCACCGTTGCACAGCTTCATGTTGTACTCTCAACCTTCATCAAAGCTATGAGATACATAAATTTGACGATGCCACGCCTAGTCCGGTCACGGAGGCGCATAGAAGCGAACGGCATACATCAAATGCATCACAGATGCCTTCGTTCGCGCTAAAGCACGCAATTCTCGCAGTATTCTTATCCACATCCCTGGCTCACCCAACGACCTCAGAGCGAACCCAAGAAGTATCGACATTCAGTGTCCTCAGCCGACAAACCACCAACAATTCAACATCCCCAACATCAATCTTCTACCCAACATTCCCACCCCAATCACCACCTCCACCCGAAGACCCAGGCCCTCAATCCCTGATCTCCCGTCTCGAACTAGAACCAAACCCAGAAGGTGGCTACTTTCGCGAGACAGACCGCGACCCTCTTCGCGTTCCAAATCCATTCGCCACAATCAACCCGTTCTCCCTCTTCTCCCAACAATCATCCCAAGCCCTGATCTCCGACACCCGCTCAGCAAGCACAACAATCTACTACCACCTCACACCCTCCCAACCCCGCGGTGTATTCCACAGACTCAAAGCCCGAAAAATACACACCTGGCATCGAGGTCGTGGTCGATATGTCATAATCCACGCAGATCAGGTCGCGAATCCGAATTGTTCTCTACCACTACCTGGCTATGGGTGTGAGGATTTGAGTGAGGAGGAGAGATGGATCAGTAAAGCTAGGATTGAGACGTTTGTTGTTGGTGGGAATATTACGGCTGGGGAGAGACAGCAGTGGGTTGTTGATGGTGGGAAGTGTAAAAGTAATTTTCTTTTGGCGGATGAGGTGGGTGGAGATCAGAACGAAGAGGGACTTTTGATTAGTGAGACTGTGGTTCCGGGGTTTGAGTATGTGGATCATGATTATTTGAGGAGGGAGAGGATGGAGGCCTTACTGACGGAAGGGGAGGTTGGGGAGTTGGAGTGGTTATTGAGGGAGAGTGTGAATGAAATGAAGTGAGATTTTGTTCTGCATTGAGCCATTGGCGTTTATGGTATTGCTCAGCTTGACGAAATGTGACATCGAATCTGACGAGCCATCAGGCCCTTCAAAGCCACGGCGCGTATGATCTTATCCCTACGTTTTCGCTCCGGCGAATTCTCAGTAGTCTTAGCAGCCAGTGCTTTGTCTGGAACTCGCGCCACGCTTCATTTTCCGGTTCCTCGGAGCCACGCCGGTGACCATCTAACATGCCTGGGCCCACACCGCAGCATCCTCCGGCCGCAGCATGGACAAAGCCTCAGCTCTCATCTTCTGAACCGCGTCCATGACAAGGATCTTGTCGAATTGTGATCTTATGGCGTCAAACGTCTGCCACGAGGGGGAGAACCCTTCCAAATGCTGCTGGTACTCCGTTGCAAGCGAGCCTAGAACGGACATGCCATCCTCCTCTACCCCCGTGTTTTTGAGCAGGAATGACAGATTTTTAGCAATGATGCTTTCATTTGCACATTCGTCCAGAATGTCTGGTCCATTGCGGATGTACCCCGAAAGCCGACGGAAGAATTCCTCAACGTCTTGATTCATGCCGCTGACAGAGCACTCCTTGTTTGATGTTGCGTCATAAAAGTAGCAGAGCGGCCACATGATGTCAAAATGATCTCGCGCACTTAGTTCCTGTCTGCGATCTGTGGCGGTCTGATCGAGGACCTCTGCGTGGACTTCGGAAACCTTGCTTCGGCGTAGGGCTGAAACGATGACCAGCAGAAAAGCCACGATCGTGCTGTGTTCCGAGATTGGTTGGCCTTGACTAGATCGAAAGACCCCTTGAATACCATGTATAGTGATTTTCAGCCTCACGCGACGGGCGCTACCGAGGTTGTGCACGATACAGCTCCGAAGGTTCACGAGCTCTGAGAATGACATCAAGCCAGAAATGTCTTCCAAGCATCTTCTCATGATCGAAAGCGACACATTTGGTGTATGATTGATATTGGCCAAAGTGCGTAAGCGTGGTGTACTCTCAACCTGAATGTCGAGGCAAGTATTCTCGACAAAGTCCTTGTGAGCTTCGTTGTAGATGAACTTTGAGGTGGCGAGGATCTGAGGATACACCTTCTTGTTCTTGTCGTAACCTTCCTGGTGCAGTAATTCTGCATAAACAAGCAGCCGCATCTCAGGAGGCAAGTCCATGAAGCGGAAGGTTGCATTTGCGTCAAGGTAGTGAAGTTGCGCAATCATGCCGCAGAAAGTGTCGCTCGCATTTGCATCTTTGCCAGTGCGCCCTTTGATGAAGCATCTGAGTTCGACGGCACTGTAGCGAAGGTAATTCTTAGGACTCGGACTTGCGCGTGCGGTCCATTGTGTGATGGCGGGTCTGCGCCGCAGAGCATTGGTATTGACCGCGACCTGCATGTTTCTCGTGCTTTGGGCGATGGACGTGATGTGAAGTTGTTGCGAACTTCTGGCGTCAATTCAAATTGCGGAAAGGTGGGTGCTCAAAGTACGCGGGAGCCTCGACTAGCGCCCGTTTCAGCTGCATGTGAAATGTTGGCAGCTGCACCAAAGAGGAAGGAAGGCAGGCGCAGTAGCTCGTATGGCATCCAGCACAATATCGCTGCAGTAGGTTCCCATTGCAGGCCGTATCGATGAATCATCAAGCGGCGCAGAATATGCATACTCGAGTTCAGTCATATCCAAAGCCTCGAGATTCACTGGACTTGTGTCACTTGAAGAGCAGGAGCTCTCCAGGCTGGAGGTAATATCCGTCCGTCTGACCCGGAATGAGGTCAGATCAACCTGAGTAATACCATTCTGGTCATGATAGGCGTAGACCACTTGTCCAACCTCATGCTTGTAAAACTCTGGCATGGCCCAGTCCAAGAAGTCGATGTCCAGGATCCTCGCTTCTAGCGGTATCTCGTGATTCTGATACTCAGCAATCGAAAAGTCTGGGTTGAGCTGAGCAGCAGAAGTCTCCTCCATCTCGATTAAATGACTAGTCAGGGCGCAAAGCCAGTCACCATCGAAGACACCAGCCAGATTGATCTTTCGTAGAAGGCGCATGGTCCCACGCCTAGTGACAGAATTGCGACACTTCCATGCAATGATGACCACAACGTTGACTAATGCTGTTCCTAAAGTGAAGCCCGGCCTTGTGCCGTCTGGATTTTGTTTCCCAGAACTATTCGGTGACTCGGCATTAGAAGTGTTGCCTTGGCAGCGGACATATCGTTCAGCTACGCTGAGGATGTAATCGAATTGCTCCTGCCATCGATCGCATGCCATTTCATCTGAATGTCGCAAGCAACTCACTTCGAACCAGAGTCCAAATGCTTGGATCTGAGCCAGCATATGGGCTGATTCGTTGTCGGCTGTCATCTCCACTGACGTGAATGCTTTCATCCAATCGCGCACACTATCCCTATTCTCCTGGTATGCAGCTGCCAAAATGGGGTCGGAGGTGAGATCGACTGACCTCAATCGTACAGCAGCAAGACACTCTACATGCTTCCGGTCTAGACATCCAGTACCTTCGTCGCGTAGCTCAGCGAGAGCCCTGTCGTGCAATCGGTGTGTCACCTCATTCAAAGATGCGGTCAAACCATCTAAGTAGACAAGTGCATTTTCAAGGGACAGAAAGAAGGAAGGTAGCGCCTCGGACACCACAGGCAGCAAATATGGAGCGTCTCTGCCGGGAATGCACATATCGAGGTCCAGTCGAACAAAAGTCTGAAGCAGGACGTCCATGTCATCCTGTGGATTGAGTTGAACTCTGACTGTTCTTTTGCTTCCTGATACCTTCATGCGATGTCGACTCTTTACTCTCTCGTAAAGGATTTGAAGGCCTAGCGGGAAATGAAGGTTCGCACGAACGTCTTGGCCACACCAGATCTCGAAGCACCACAGTAGCAATGATAGAAGCATTACAACCTCAACTGAAGAATCAGGACTTTCTGGGCCAATAGCGGCGATCTGTTCGCGTGCCAAAGTCATCGCCTTGTTGCACTGGTCAAGGGCAAAGTCTTGTAATTCCAGGTTCTGGAAGTCTGATGAACTCGATTTGTGAAGCGATCCTAGAGCAATGACGGCGTGAAGCACAGCAGGATCGTTGACGCCCGCACGGAGAGCGAGTCTCTCCCATGACAAGAGCGATGCGTTGCCAGGAAGTTGGTGTATTGTATGGAACCGAAAGAAGTCGAAAGCTCTCCTTTGAGCCGAGTCCATCTCTATGATCGAGCTGGATGGTGATGGCATCGTGATGGACAGCAGCGTTGATGGACTTGTGGACTTTGGCCGGACAAAGGCAAGGCTGCGCACCTGCACCTCGCCTCGAGGTGGATCGTAGCCTGCACAACATCGTCCTGACTTCCGGCATCTGGCACAGTTCGGCTTTTCCTCGTCACATTTGAGATGCCGAGCGCGGCAAGTCTTGCAGCCTGTACGGACCTGGTCCAAGATTAGCCTTGGACGTGAGGCTGCTCAAGCAACATGAATCTACCTTGGGAGCCTTGGCTCTTTGTCGAACGATTGGAACAGTCATGTTGCTCTTTTAATGTTGCAAAACGACACGGGCTCGCGTCTGTACATTCCACAGCCTGAGGATGACGGATGCAAGTCAATGTCATATATCTGCATCTTGACATGAAGCTGAACTTGATGCATTCCGTCAGAGGTCCTTGTTCGGTGTAGAACGAGCATCACAGCCACATCGATCTGGCTCCGCCGAAGTGCTAGCCTGTTACGCTGCTGACTGATTCTCGGATCGTGAGGTCTGCAGCCCGATTCGTCCAAATTACGAAGTGTGCAGTAGCCGCAAACCTTGAGATCACTTCGTGGCAGGGCTCCGAGTTCTCGTAGCAGTGCGATATCCCTAGCTCAGTCTCACTAAAACAGGCACGAAGCCAACGCCAGAGCTGTGGAAAAAGCTTCTACGGCATAGATCTGAACAAAGCCACGCTCACTTCAGCCCTACGAGATCTTCATCGTACTAAAGCGGTGTAAAGTCCAGGCAGCAGCAATCGGACAGCAACCAGACATGAAAGCGACGACCAAACGCCGGCAATACCACCGAACCATCTCAGCTTCTCTTCGATTGCCGGTGAATGCGAAGCTGGTGTCTGTTGCATGCTGCAGTACCAGGTTGATGCTTGAGGCGGGCTGACGTGCTGTCGCAGAGCGCTTGTTATGATTGGAGCGCGGACTGCTAGCCCCTCTGTCTATGCTTGTCCATGACGAGACGACCAGAAGTTGCTCCTCAGTGCAGTGGTAAGACCAGAAATGAATTCCACAGTTGCACAGTGATCATTGAAAAGTCGACCATTTCTGCACTCTTGACAATTTCAAGGCTTCTAGTGGCGTGAAAGGACCAGA
Organism: Pseudocercospora cruenta; assembly: GCA_013365205.1. Classification (NCBI taxonomy): domain Eukaryota; kingdom Fungi; phylum Ascomycota; class Dothideomycetes; order Mycosphaerellales; family Mycosphaerellaceae; genus Pseudocercospora; species Pseudocercospora cruenta. The sequence goes on from JAASFE010006047.1 coordinate 199,016, forward strand.
AAGAAGCTTTGAAACACTGTCATACGGCGTGGATGTCCTTCAATCTGTGTAACCATCCATGCGGTGTGGATTCGATAGCATTCGCAGGTATTGCGCTTCACCGAAAAGCGTAGCTTGCACATGAGAACCTCGAAGCCACCAGACGCCAAATACCATATAGGCCCAAAACCAGTCCATACAAGGTGGAACTCCTTTCTCAAGCAACAACGACGCTGTATTCAGGCCAGATCTTCCGCCAACGAGGTAGGCTCCAGTGCATAGTGTTGGAATTACTCGGCCTGAACGTTCTTGGAATGTATAGATGGCCAGCAAGTCTTTTCGAAGCGCTCGTTCGCCGTTCGTGCCACACAGTAGGCTATTGCTGCTGGGACTGGCGACCGAGTCATGGTGATCACAAATTTTGCCCTAGGAACTTGTGACACTGTCTCAGTGCATACAGGGTCTATTGGGAAGCACTCTGAAGGGGAACGGGCTCTCATTCAGCCTCTCTTTTGCATAGACACCGAGAGCTGCGCGTACTGCTGAAATGCACGGGTCTGTTTGTCTTGATCCGTGGCGTTGACTCGCGATGCTCGCTGCTGCTGTTGTCGATGATGTTTCGAGAGGAAATGACATCCGAGGTCAAACCCAAGGGCACGGCACGGCAGAACCTTGTTCCGGCTTCGTCTCGTCTCGATTTACCGCGACATTGGGATCTTTATCAATCGCGTCAAGTCTCCTATCACTATCTATCAATCTTCGTCTTGTTCATGTTGCATCAACACATTCGAGATGCTTGGATCGTTCTATACGTGCTGCATTATAACGTTGACGACACTGAGCGCACAAATCCTTAGCTTTGCTTGCTGATCATGGATCTATCTAGATGAAGAAAGTGCTCTGGTGTCTGGGTCTTTCATTATTCACTCAGCACTGCAAGTGCGCCCAGAGCTGCGCCCAGCAACGGGAACATTGATCGCGTCAGGTGCATTCGGCTCCATCGATTTACGAGTTCCTTCCCGCTCTCGAGCGATCCGGTGAATACAGCTGATTGGCTTTCCCTTACCAAGTCGAAAAGAGCTTCGTTTGTCGACATCATGAAGAGCAGGGTGAAAGGCACAATGCTCACGGTCGTAACTCCGGCAATTGCGAGAAGAATCCATGAACGATTCGTCGAGTATCTCTTCCAAGCAGCTCGGGAGTAGAGCACGAAGGTGAGGACGGCCGTACCTGGGCATATGTGGTGCCCCAGGTGGAAAAGCGTCACAAAGCCACGATATAGCTGAGGCGGCGAGACTGCAGCTTCAAGGAGAACCGGTACCGAGAAGACCGAGATGGCAGACATCGCGCCTGGCAATTCCACTCTCAGCATGCTACTACACAAGAGACGGTCACGATTTTGCACTCACCAGCTAGAATTGAGCCGCTCACCAACGGCAAGAGCGCGTCAAAGCGGGCTGGTTTATTTGTCGACATGATAAGTGAAAATGCTTTTGCAGACACCAAAGCTCGTCCGGTGTGATAGCGTCTACCGATATACTGGTCTTCGCTGGTTCAGGAACTTCACGATCTGACTGGACAACCCAGGCAGGTTTGCAAGCAAGAACAGTGCAGCTACATGAATGTTCTTTCGAGCATATGTAGGCCTCAGCCGCATGACGCTTGACTCCGAAGGAACACAGGCCTTTACCAGAACTGGCATTCAGAGCTCGCTTGGCTTCTCAGGAAGAGGGCACCTCGGGTTACCTCGGGAAGCTGGTAAGGCGCAGAGAAAGACGCGAAATTGTGGAAGGAGAGTCCAAAAGCACACCAGACATTCTACAAGAAGCTCGCAATCTGTGAATGTGGAATTCGATTGAGGTTACAGTAAGTACTGTTCACCAAGATCTGCGATCGTTCACTACTTGTCTACTCTACCTAGGTTCATGCTGAGAAAATGAGCCGTGTCTGGAAAGACAGAGTGCTAATATACTGGATCTTGAAATGCCATATCGTGACTCAGGTGCGACAACGTCACAAAGTCTGAAACATCGGCAGCCAAAGCCTCATCACAGGAATTTGACCTTGAGCTTTCAGTCTAAGCGCGACGCAGTAGTAGGCTGCAACGGACATCATGCCGAAGCGAGAAATATCATCCACAGAACTTCTGGTACTTCAACCTCGCATTCCCAGAACTCAGCTGACACATGGACTCGTGACATGCGTACTTTGACCGAACGGCGGCTTAACGAAATTACAAATTTGTCACAGCTCAATTTCTTGCTGTCATCCACAGCCTGCAGGTCCTGCCGGAGATCTCCTGCAAGGCAAGGCAAGCGGCCGCGTTGGGTTGCACGAGGACGAGTCAGCTTATTCGATCTGTTCTAGTCGAACAGCCTCGTTTCAGCCTGGCGCGAGCACACATTTGCTCGTTTTTATGTCGTGCTTCGATCACAGCAGAGCGCATTCTTCACGCGACTACTCATCTCGGCTGCAGTTTGACATGTCGAAGGTTGAGATTTGTTTTGCATCCCCGCTTATTGCAAAGTGCGACGGGTATGGATGGCCCTGCTCGTGTTTCCTTCTTTGGCGGAGGCCCAAATGAGAGAACGATTCGTCCAATCACTACCCAACCTTGTCACGTGCGTGTCCTCCGACCAGTCGATCTATTGGTATAAAGTCTTTGAAGCTTCAACCAGCACCCCAGAATTTTCAGGGCAGAATTCCAGGTGACAGCTGGGCGAACTGTCGTGATGAAAGGGACCCCAGGTTTTGACAGTGTCCAGCCAAAGTCAAACATGAGTTGCACGGTCAACGGAAGTCGTGGATGCATGCGACCGAGGCATTGTTGGTCCAATTGGTCCAGTTGCTACATGGGACGGCCAGAAGGTTGGTTGAGTACGTATATAGAAAAGGAGTCAATGGCGCCATCCGGTATACGCAGACTCCTCGCACTATTCTCCTTCGTTCTTGCAACCTGTTTGTACATAACCCATTCGACGATCTGTACTCTCGTTAGCAGCTCAAAATCGCCCAAAATGAAGTTCCTTATTAACGCACTTCTCGTTTCTGGTGCTCTCGCCGCCGATGTATACCGTCGCCAATCGACAGCGGATTTGGGAACATCTATCTCTGGTTTGGGAGCCAAGGTCGAGGCTGTCGACAAGGCCGTTGAGGCATTCAATGGCGATGCTCAGCAAGCAGTTGCCATCCAGAGTGCCGCTAAGGAGCTCACGGATGCTGTAACTGCGGGTACAGAGGCTGCCAAGGCACTTCCAGAGCTCAAACAGGAGGATGCTCTCGGTCTTGCTTCGCCAGTCCAAGATCTGGAGAAGAGCATCAACAAGACTATCGGCGATTTGATTGACAAGAAGGATGTCTTTGTCAAGGCTGGATTGGGAGGCGCGGTCCACGAGATTCTCGAGGGACAGCAGAAGTCCGCTCAAGACTTGGTGGACGTTCTGCTCGGCAAGCTTCCAGCTGAGCTCAAGCCAGTTGGCCAGCAATTGGCACAACCAGTCTTGGACTCTGTCAAGCAAGGTGTTGACGCCTTTGCTGGTCTTAGCGGTAGCGTCGCCTCTGCTGAGGCTGGTATTTCTGGCATAGGCTCCTCCACACCTGCACCAGCGACCGACTCGAGCTCAACCACATCCGAGGACACCAGCAGCACTGGCTCCACGACTGGCACCGCTGGCGGCTATGGCCCACCACCAACCAATGCCACCATGCCACCAACCTACGGCGGAAACACGACCAACACCACCATTCCAATCACCCCATACACTGGTGCTGCTCCATCAACGACCGCTGCCTCCGCCGCATCCGCCTTCGGCATCTCTGCTGTCGTGGCTCTTGTTGCTCTTGTTGCGTACTAGATCGATGTGGACGACCTTTTTGCATTGGCTCGGTGTCGTGGTGTTCCAAAGGAGGGATTTTGTGAACACAGACAAGAAAAAAGAAGATTTCGTATCATCTCTCCAAGCAAAGAATGACTGACATGACAAGCGCCGGTCGACACCAACGGCACATCGTAATCATAATTTTCGAGGAGGAAAGCATTTTCTATTGCTTGCTATGTAACAAGCTTGAATCGACTGCTCAAATATCGTCAGCATATCCATCATTGTGCCTTGTATGTTACCAATCTAAGCAGGAGTTCGTTGTTCCTCTCACCTTACACAAAGCCTGACACAATTCACCTGTGCTGTTGTGTCTTAATATTCAAGTGGCCGGGAACTTTGCTTCTTTGTATCTCTGTGCTTCTAAGAACGTCATAACTCTCATACGGGATTACATGTAACGTTCCTACGATGGTACTTTGTATTCTCGCCAGCCTTCTGTGGAGAAAAGCACAACAACCATGCTTTCCCTCACCTCTGCATCAATGTCAGCAACATACTTCCGCAAGGCGGCCAAGGTTGCAGCTCCGCAAGGCCCAGCATTGACTCCTTGTCGCTGCAGATATTGCACACTCTCATGTGATTCTTGGTCGGTAACGGTCACCGCGGCATGAGTCCCGGCATTCAAAACGGTCCACGCAATGTCGGAAGTTGTGCCGCAACACATTCCAGCCATGATAGTCTCGCCAGTCTCGATAGGTGTCAGCTGTCCCACATGAAGGCTCTCCTTCAGAGACGCTGCCGCAGTCGGCTCGACACTAATGATGCGGTTGCTAGCATCGGCAGCTTTGTAGTGTGCCACGACAGAATGTGCCCAAGATCCCACGCCGACAGAGACGAAGAACGTGTTTGGCTTGACGCCATGAGCCAGGACCGCGACTTGTCGATCAGTCTCCGTCAACATCGTGCTATAGCCATCTGTGACCCACTGAACCGCTGATTAGCATAGCACGAAAGTCGATGCCACAAGAGTGCTCACCTTTGGCACTTCAGTATAGCCTTCCCAACTCGTGTCCATCACCATTAACGCTCCTGTCTCGTCTGAGTCCTTGCGGGTTGCGGCGATGGAGTCATCATAGCTTCCATTCTTAAGCACTTTGACATCTGCTCCCTCGCCACGAAGCAGATTCCGCGTGTATTCACTCATGAAGCCTGGCACGTAGATTGTGGCTTCAATGCCTAAGATCTTGGACATGCGTGCACACGCTCTACCCCAGTTTCCTTCCGAGCAAGTCACAAGTCGGACTGTATCACCTGCTGTTCGAGCATCTGCTAATGCCTTGCGTACCTGATTCAAGGATGATGTGCTTGGGAGGTTGAGCCGCTTGCAGATAGCTTTGTGAGCAGCCCAGCTGGCACCAAGAATCTTGAAAGCAGGGAGACCGAAGCGTGTAGACTCATCCTTGATAAACACATGAGCCAAGCCGAGCTCAGATGCTACATTCCTGAGATCGTGTAGTTTCGTCTCGTTGTAGTCTGGCAGAGCTTTGTGGAAAGCTTCCACGGCTGGGTCTGCGGTCTCCGCAGCCCAAGTCCTGGCATCATCTGCGAAAGGATTCTGGTATATCCAAGGGCGGGAGAACTCTTCCTTCGAGTCCAGATGGCGAACTGTATATTCTGACATTCTTGCAGGATACTCTTGTTGTGGTCTTCGTTAAGGACGATAAAGAGACTGGGAACAATATTGAGGTCACGTAAAAGGTTTAGAAGAGAAGTAGGATGGCAATTGCAGGGGAAGAGATCTCTAAACAAATGTACGCTGTCACCTGTCAAGGACTGGATAGACATACCTCCAAAGGTTTAGACGTGTGCAGTTGTGGCCGCAGGGCGTGTATTGCCGGGCCGGTCTGAATAACATGCACGCTTGAGCGACAAGCCAGTCTGAGCAGATCACCGCAGCTGGACAGCAGAAGACAGTTCAAATGCCATGCTATGCGGACACAAGATGTATGTTGTTCGATGGAGTCAATGGCATGGGAAGGAGAGTCTCGTGACAAGGAAGGATCATTCAATGCGTCCCTCGGTCGGTGAAAACTGCCAAGGCCGAGCTGGCTTTCACTCAGTGGCCGAGCGCGGGCAAGGACAGGAAGCTATCCCGCCGATGCATCACCTCGTCACGCCCTTGTCTACTGTTTATCACTGCTCGCCGGCAACACTGGTGGGGCGTAAATGTTCTTGCGTCCGCCGTACAAGCGGGTAACATGCCATACGGCGTTCATTGTTAATAGACTTCTGTCAGCCAGATCAATCACAGCCAGTGTCTGCTCGGGTCTTATATCTACCACCAGAAGACTTTCCTAGGCCGATCGCACAACTCATTGTTCGCCCTTGTTTCCTTCTTCTTCCCCTGCACTGATCTATACCACGACCAAGCAGATTTATGACCTGACGATCAATTCCTGCTTCTTGATCGATAAAGAGGGCCAACACCTCACTACCCACCATGGGAGCTACTACGAATGGCGAGGTCAATGGGACCTCGACGAAAGGCATACGGATAGCCATTGATCGTGGAGGAACTTTCACGGACTGTGTCGGCAATCCAGGCACAGGCAAGATGGAAGACGACGTGTTGATCAAACTACTTTCAGTCGACCCACAGAACTACGATGATGCACCATTAGAAGGTATTAGACGTCTGCTAGAGAAGTTCACTGGCAAGGACATACCTAGAGGCGAACCTTTAGACACAAGCGAAATCGAAAGCATACGAATGGGCACTACGGTCGCCACAAATGCATTGCTAGAAAGAAAGGGCGAGGATATCGCCATGGTAGTGACTAAGGGCTTCAAGGACTGCTTAGAGATCGGCAACCAAAGCCGACCGAACATTTTCGACCTGGCGATCAGGAAGCCAGAGGTACTATACAAGAAGGTGGTCGAAATCGACGAGCGAGTCACGTTAGAAGACTATGCAGAAGATCCAGAACGAAACAGCACAGCTGCCAAGACGATTGAGGAGGCGGGCAATAACGCTGAGCTCGTCAAAGGACTTAGTGGTGAGACAGTACGGATATTACAACGCCCAGAAGAGGAGACGATTCGAAAACAGCTGCAAGAGGTATTTGACTCAGGATTGAAGAGCATAGCAGTCTGTCTTATGCATGGATACACATACCCTCAGCATGAAGCTTTGGTTGGTAAGATCGCTAAGGAGATCGGTTTTGAGCATGTCTCGCTATCGCATGAGCTCATGCCTATGATCAAGCTGGTGCCGAGAGCGACATCCGCTTGCGCCGATGCCTATCTTACACCAGCTATACGGAAGTATATTGATGGATTCCAGAAGGGCTTCGAGGGTGGCCTAGGCACTGAGAGTGTGAAGAAGGAAGCAGGTGCTAAGGGAGCAAGATGCGAATTTATGCAATCTGATGGAGGTCTTGTAGATGTGGACATTTTCAGCGGCTTGAGGGCTATCCTGTCGGGACCAGCGGGAGGTGTCGTCGGATATGCACTCACAAGCTACGACCCAGAGACGAGAATCCCAGTGATCGGCTTCGATATGGGAGGTACTTCAACCGATGTGTCGCGATATGGCAGCGGGCGGTATGACCATGTATTCGAAACCACGACCGCAGGTGTTACAATCCAGTCGCCTCAATTAGACATTAACACAGTCGCAGCCGGTGGAGGATCGCGACTATTCTGGAAGAATGGGTTGTTCGTCGTTGGACCCGAAAGTGCAGGCGCTCACCCAGGGCCTGCTTGCTATCGAAAGGACGGACCACTCACAATTACCGATGCGAATCTCTTCCTGGGCCGGCTTCTACCAGACTTCTTTCCGAAGATCTTCGGCAAGAATGAGGATGCAGGCCTGGACGAGGAAGCAAGCAAGAAATTGTTCGAGAAGCTTACTGCGCAGATCAACAAGGAGAACGCGGGTTCCAACAAGGAGAAAGAGATGACTGCAGACGAGGTGGCACACGGCTTCATTAAGATCGCAAACGAGACGATGACAAGGCCGATCCGTTCTTTGACCGAAGCACGTGGACACGACACAAGTAAGCACAGATTAGCTACATTTGGAGGTGCCGGCGGACAGCACGCTGTTGCAATTGCAGAAGCACTTGGCATTACACAGATCCTCATTCATCGATATTCTTCCGTACTCTCTGCATACGGAATGGCACTTGCAGATGTTGTGGATGAGAGACAGGAGCCAGAATCAAAGGTTTGGTCGGACAAGGACCAAGAAGTGCGGAAATACTTGGAGAACAAGATGAACGAGCTGAAGAAGAAATCGACGACCACACTCAAGGATCAAGGTTTCTCGGAAGATCAGATTCACTATGAGGAGTATCTCCACATGCGATATCGCGGAACTGAGTCTGCACTCATGGTTGTCAAGCCCACAAAAGAAGAAGTCGGCAACGAATACGATGGCGATGAGTGGGCATTCGGCAAAGCCTTTGCCGCACAGCACGAGCAAGAGTTCGGGTTCACTCTCCCGGACCGGGATATCATTGTTGATGATGTGCGTGTGAGGAGTATTGGCAAAACATTCGAAGGGCTTGAGAAGACCGTCGATCAGCAGCTCAAAGAGATCAAGCCAAAAGATGTTAAGAAAGGTGAGAAGGCGTATGGCACAAAGTCTGTCTACTTTGAAGGAGGTCGTCAGCAGACGTCTGTCTACAAGCTCGAAGATCTGGAGGTCGGTGATCGCCTCAAGGGCCCGGCTATCATTGCAGACGGAACACAGACTATCGTTGTGACACCAGAAGCAACAGCACTGCTCCTCAACACGCACGTCGTGATCAATCTCGGCGAGGCAGATGCCCAGGAGAAGAAAGTCGACACTAAGAACGTTGATCCAATCATGCTCTCCATCTTCGCGCATCGCTTTATGGCCATCGCAGAACAAATGGGTCGTGCCCTTCAGAAGACATCAGTCAGCACCAACGTCAAAGAACGACTTGACTACTCATGCGCGCTTTTCGACGCAGACGGAGGCCTCGTGGCTAATGCGCCGCATTTGCCTGTGCATCTGGGCAGCATGTCTACTTGTGTGAAGAAGCAGTCTGAGATCTGGAAAGGGAAGCTCAAAAAGGGCGACGTACTGGTTTCTAACCACCCGATGTTCGGCGGTACGCATCTCCCTGACATCACTGTCATTACACCTGCTTTCTCCGGTGACAACATTGTCTTCTACGTTGCTTCGCGAGCACACCACGCGGATATTGGCGGTATCCTGCCTGGCTCAATGCCACCGCATTCTCGAGAACTGTTCCAAGAAGGCGCAGCAATCAAGACCGAGAAGCTTGTCTCCGAAGGCCACTTCAACGAAAAGCGCATCACGGAATTGCTCCTCGACGAGCCAGCACAATATCCTGGCTGCTCAGGAACGCGCTGTTTGGCCGACAACCTCAATGACCTCAAAGCTCAGATTGCCGCAAACCAGAAAGGCATAAATCTCATCTCAACTCTAATCGAGGACTATGGCGAAGACGTTGTACAATTCTACATGCACAACATCCAAGATAACGCCGAGCTATCAGTCCGCAACCTCCTCAAGGACGTTTCCCAAAGATTCTCGGGCCAGGACCTCTCCGCAATCGACTACATGGACGACGGCTCCCCAATACAGCTCAAAGTGACAATAGATGCAGAAAAAGGCGAAGCAATCTTCGACTTCACAGGAACCGGACCAGAGGTCTACGCCAACACCAATGCTCCCGAAGCCGTCACTTACTCCGCCATAATCTACTGCCTTCGCTGTCTCATCAGTGAAGACATACCCTTGAATCAAGGATGTTTAAAACCTGTACAGGTCATCATTCCTCCTAAATCTTTCCTGTCCCCGTCAGGAACGGCAGCTGTGGTTGGCGGCAACGTTCTGACTTCACAGAGAGTCACGGATGTGGTGCTGAAAGCCTTCCAAGCCTGCGCAGCCTCGCAAGGAGACACAAATAACCTGACTTTCGGCTTCGGAGGCAATGTCAGTGGTGAGAAATCTGTCAAAGGATTCGGATACTATGAGACGATTGCCGGCGGTTCTGGAGCAGGAAGAACTTGGGATGGTACAGATGGTGTGCACACACATATGACCAATACCCGAATCACAGACTCTGAAGTCTTTGAGCGAAGATATCCTGTCTTGCTCCGCGAATTCAGTTTGCGGAAAGGAAGTCATGGAAAGGGACAACATCGTGGAGGTGATGGCGTGGTAAGAGACATTGAGTTCAGGATCCCGGTCCAAGTTTCCATCCTTTCAGAGAGACGGGTGTATCATCCTTATGGACTTGAGGGTGGTGAAGATGCGGCTTGTGGCAAGAATATCTGGGTAAGGAAGGTGCCTAAGGTCAAGGGGAGTGATGCAGACGAGAAATTGAACGGAGAAAGGAAGCAGACGAATGGTGTTAATGGTGAGAAGAAAGGAGAGGAGGAAATGCGATATATTTCGCTTGGAGCGAAGAACACCGCTTCTATGCAAGCTGGAGAGCGAATCATTGTGATGACGCCGGGAGGTGGTGGATGGGGTCCTGTTGGCAAGGCTAGCGAGGCCGAGAAGAAGGCTGATCCTAAGCACAATTGGAAGGGAGGGAGTGTTGCTAGTCGACAGGCGGAGGCAGAAGCTAGTGCGTAGTTGGAGGGATAGACTTGAAGCATTCATGAAAGTTTCCGAGAGTACGATATCACTCCCCTATCCCATGGCCAAGCTCAGCTCGCATTTGTTCCCGAAGACGTCAGCTTCTCTACTCGCATATAAGTCTTGCCTATGGAGGTAAGATCGTCTCAGCTCCATGCAGAAAAGAAGTACGAAATTCATCAAACATGAACATCATCACTGCTAAACAAGACTCCAACCCGAGTGATGCGTCCGTGTCCACAGAAACGCCATTACGAATCATCCTCCTCGACTCCCCAAGAACCTGCTCCCAACTCTTTCGTCGCATGTTCGAGCCCCATCCCTCCTTACAACAAATCATTCACTGGTACGCAGCTCCTTCAAATTACGGACCAGAACGCCTTGCCCGACTCCTGAAACACTGCGACGCAGCAGAGAAGGTCCAATTGAAATGGCAGCAAGACCCGAACCGCGGTGGCTTCACATTCGAAGATATGACGAATAATATGCTAGCCAGAGTCGAAGCGATTGAAGCTGAAGGCAAGATAGCGTGGATGAAGGACCATTGCGTTAGTGTTGTGCGCGAGGAGATTGTTGTGGAGATTTTGAGGAATCTGAAATTTGAGGTGGATGTAAGCAGGAATCCGAGTGTTGTGCCAGATGCGTTCTTGGATAGTCTGACACCAATCATCTTGATCCGACATCCTGCGCTGGTGTGGGCGAGTTGGTGGAAGATGGCATCGCATGAGCTTATGGGGCTCGTAGTCTCGGATGAGGATTTTGTGGCTTTGGCGTCGACGAGGTGGACGAGAATCATGTTCGACTACTTGCGGAGCATAGGCAAGCAACCTATTGTAGTTGATGCTGAGGATGTGGTGAATCATAGTCGAGCAGTACTGGATAGTGTGGCAAATGCATTGGGTATCGATCCCGCTGGACTGAAGAATGAGTGGCCCGAGGGCTTCGACATCAGAAATGGCTGGTCGATGGAAGATGAGATCTCGCGGCACAGCGCTGGTGTATTGATGCAGACCAAAGGTGTTGTTCCTGATCACAAGGTATGTATGGACCCAGCATCAAGGTAAATCTCGGTCTGACAAAGGTGTAGAGATATGAGGACATCGATCTTGACGAGGAGACCGCAAAGTGGGAGAAGTCATTCGGTCTTGACGCACAGGGCAACAATGTTGCTCAAGCATTGCGAATGATAGTGGAAGCTGAGTTGCCCATTTATCAACACTTGCGGCAGCATAAGCTACAGGTCTGATAGATCTCAAAACATCACGTATCGATCAGAGCTTTCGCCATCCTCGTCGAATCGTACCCGAGTAGGACCATGCAGCCAGGGTAGTTCAGACTCAGCATCCGAGATCTGGGCTTTTCGAACTTTCGGCCGTCCTATCGATGTCTTCTCATACACTCGGCTGATTTCAGTCTTCATTGTCTGGTGCAAGAAGTCAACGATGTCGTCCACTTCGGTCGGGTAGCTCTCCATTGATGGAATCTCTGGTTCGCTTATCCAGTGCTTGTCGTCATTGTATGAGTGCCAGTCAACTTGCATGTCAATCGCCTTCAGAGAGTCTCTGAGCTCCTCTCCAAACTTCACATTAATTATCGAATCGCGCTGACAATGCCCAAGGAAGACTGGAGTATCGAGAGCGCAAGGAAAGCGCTTGCCAGCGTTGGCGATTGCACTTGGCTTCGGCAGCCAGCTACTGAGGCCAAGGAATCCACCCAATTTTCTTTCTTGCTTCAGCAGAGAATGTATTGCAACTGCACAGCCCTGGGATATGCCACCCAAGATTATGTTCTGTGCTCCAACAATTCCAGCCTCTTGCTGTATTATCTTGTGAACTGCGTCAATTGCAGAGGTGGGGTCTTGACCATCTTCTCCATCGTGAGGATCTTCTGTGGTCCACATATCAAACCACTGACTGATCTCCATTTCTAATCGCCTTGCCATGAGAATGGGCGCGGTCGGGAACACCCATTTCGCGTGTGGGAAGTGGTCTTGTAGGTGCTTCCCATCTGAAGTCTGGCATTCAAAAAGTGCATCGGAAAATTCGGCTGCTGTATCATCTCTCCCGTGCAGGAATATTATTGTATGCGTATGTCGTCTTGAGGGCGAGTAGACCTCCATCGCTAGATCCGAGTTGGGTACTGGCTTCGAGACGGGAAAGACGAAGTTGAGGTATCGAAACATGTTGAATGTGAGTGATTGACGCTTTATATGGCTAGTATAGAAGGAGCGCGGTCGAGACGTGAAGGAATGGGAAGGAAGAAGTAAATACCTACGAGTCGTGGGCGCCTCACATATCACTATTGACGCTCGTTGCCTCCAGATTCCAGATATGAGACTCCATCACATCTTCAGCATCGAGTTTCAAACGCTGGCACAACTTTAGAGCGAGCGTGGAGATCCTGGCCAAATCCAACGAAGTGGGCGTTTATAGAGTTCGATGCCAGGATGAAGCTCGCAGTGCAGAGTCTTTACTTGGCAATTGACGCAAGGCGAAAAGCATTGGGCCAGTCCTATGGGCGGTTGCTGTGGCAGACAATGGTTTGTATGCACGACGTAGTGGTAATTCCGTAATGCATATGCCGTGTCCAAGGTTGGAGCGACTGCTCGATCGTGACGATGCTTCTCTGTGGTATTTTTCGTAGGTTATTGCCGGAAAGTCTGTAGAAGTGCTGACGCTGACTCGATCAACCAGAAGGCTTACGCCGAAAGTCAGAGGACCATCTCAAATCGTAAACTCGTCGTATGTGCAGCTTCCGATTCCGATGGCTTGCAGGATATCACGGCGATGCGAAGGGTGAGGTGAAAGAGGAGAGGTCGCTGCGGAGCATCATCGCCGTCGCAAGTGCCGAAGTTCTGTGCGGAGCCACAACACCTCACTTGCATTTCTCGCGTAACAAAGACCTGCCAGTCCTAAGCAAATCTCTAAAGGTCTGTCAAGCACTGATCATATGGCCTCGATACACGAGATGGACACGCAGGTCAATTTACTTCGCAAGCAGATTGCGGCGACGGAGAGCCAGCTCGCCTCACTGAAGCAGCAGCTCCAGCAGACCGAGAATCGCGTCGAGACTGCACGTTTGCTGCAGGCCTCATACCAAGGCGGCTTTCCTGCTGAATGGATTGGCGAGACGCTGTCTGTACTCACTGATGACCTTCATGGCACGCTTTCGGGCAAAATGTACACAGGCTCGGAGAATTCAGCTGGCAGTCCTGAGGCCATCGCAACCTCGATTCGTCAAGAGACAGGAATTGGTGAACGAGAGTTTGTCACTCCCGAGCCAGCGAGCACGGGACGGTGGCCACTGCTCGGTGAAGAATACAAACGATACGGCAGACAAATGATCGTGCCTGAAATTGGGCTTCATGGTCAACTGCGAGTGAAGAAGGCGAGAGTCCTCATTGTAGGTGTGGGTGGCTTGGGATGTCCGGCTGCAGCGTACCTTGCAGGCGCTGGAGTCGGCACGCTCGGTCTTATGGACGGCGATGTTGTCGAAGTGTCAAACCTGCATCGCCAAGTCGCACACAGCACAACGAAAGTAGGCAAAAGCAAGGTGGACAGCGCATACGAATATCTCAGCGAGTACGTAGCACCATACACAGCCCTACGGGATTTCCTTTCTGATCTATCCTGGTAGGCTGAACCCTCTTGTGAACTACCAACGCCATCACTTCCACCTGTCGCCAGAGAAGGCAATTCAGATCATCTCGCAGTATGACCTTGTCCTTGACTGTACAGACCACCCCACCTCTCGCTACCTCATCTCCGACGCATGTGTGCTCACTGGAAAGCCGCTGGTGTCCGCGTCAGCACTGAAGACGGAAGGACAACTGATCGTCCTCAACAACCCTGCACGACCACAAGGCGATATGTCTGGAGGCCCGTGCTATCGTTGTGTCTTCCCTAAGCCGCCTCCGGCAGATGCCGTCCTATCATGCGGCGAAGGAGGTATTCTTGGTCCTGTCGTTGGTCTGATGGGCGTCTTGCAAGCCCTCGAAGCAGTCAAGGTCCTCACAGCTAAACCAAAAGTTCGCGCCAAATCCTCCAGCGAAATGGAGCTTGAAGCTATCATGGGCATGACACCTCAACCTGAAGAACCTCAGGAAGAGCCCGTCAGACCGACACTTCTCATTTTCTCCGCCTACTCCAACCCACAGTTCCGCTCTGTGCGAATGCGCACTCGTCGAGCTGATTGTGCAGCATGTTCCTCTCAAGCAAGCGTCACTCAGAACAGTCTCAATTCTGGATCTCTGGACTACGCCACTTTCTGTGGTCTTACCCATCCTATCCATATACTCCAGCCAACATCGCGTATTTCGGCTTCGGACTTTGCACGACTTCCTCGCGATGGCAGCAATACTCTCATCGACACTCGCGACGAAACGCAGTACCAGATGTGTGCTCTCAGAGGCAGCGTCAACGTGCCTTGGACTGGTAGTTCAGAAGCTTGGCTAGAGAAAGCTTTTCAGTCCGGTGCTCTGACAGGAGGCGGAAGTGATTATTATGTCGTGTGCAGAAATGGAAACGATAGTCAGCTGGCTGCGAAGGCGATGCAGGATCTGCTGGACAACCAGATGAACGGCGACGAAGGTGGCAATGCAAATATTGTGGTCAAGGACATCAAAGGCGGCTTCAGAGCCTGGAGGAAAGAAGTGGACAGTGACTGGCCGGACTATTGAGGAAAGCGCCAGTATCCCACGGTACCGGTCAGCCTACAGGTTTCAGCATTTACGCATGAGCTCTGGGGCCTATGGTAAATGGGTAGCCGGCCCAGGACAAGCCGTTTTGACGGCCTTCAAACAGTTCGTTCTCGATTCATGCCTGCAGACACCCAGATGGCGATACCTGTGCAGTCGATCTACGATACGCCGACGATGTCGCCTCGCTCATCGCAAAGAGTATCTTGACCAGACCAGAGCTATGAGTCGTCTCCAGGTGAGTTCAAACCACTCGACAAGGATGCGCAGCTTGCTCGGACGGAGTGACGACGATTAGAGATGAACACCCGTCTAGCAGCTTACGGACACGACAGGAATTCGTGAACGCCGAATCAGAGTCAGAGGTGATATGACCAGGTCCAGTCAAACGAGAAGTCTAAAGAGTTATACACCGGAAATCCAGACTACCGACGAGGTTCATCTCGTCTCATAGACGGATCAAGGCGGTCGGATTGACTTACACACTTTCATGTGAAGAAGGTTGCGATTTTCGAAGCTTCCACGGATCTGCAGGATCAACAAGCAGCTGAGAGGATTCCGATGCATTCAATGTAGGGTCCAGTAGCGCTATGCATACAACATCAGTAGTAGTAAGCTCTTCGATCAGCTGCCGAAGCTTTCATGGAATACCACATATCACCACCAGAGATCGACTCTGCTCACTTCATCTGCGCATCCCAGCACCCTCCAGTCGACTCCAACCAAGAAAATCGCAGCGAATCAGAAACCTACGCAGTTACTATCATCACCAACAACTTCAGTCAAAATGTCCACCTCAACAACTCACCAAAACCCCTACGCCATCGCCTTCAACAAACAAAACTCCCCAGCACAAAAGAACATGAACATCGTCTTCTCCCTCCGCAACGTCCAAGAGAATGCCCCCCACATCCTGCCCTACTTGCAACCAAACTCCAAAATTCTAGACATAGGTTGCGGAATCGGTACATAAGACTTTGCCCAACGCTGTCCTCAAGGCAGTGTTCTCGGAATCGACCACAACACTGACTCTCTCTCCATCGCCGCCTCAGATCTCAAATTATCGAATTTGCGATACGAACCTGGCGACTCTCCGGAACTCCAGAGAATGAATACGATATCGTACACGTTCATCAAGTAATCCTAAATTTATCAAATCCAGTAGGAGATGCGAAGAGTTTGTAAATGAGACAACGCGGAATTAATCTGGCTGAACGCTACACCCCTTATGCTCCAACAAAAAGAAGAGACTGAGAAGGTTGTGTGTGGGAAAGATGATGCTAAACGGTAAGCTTACCTCCACCACCACCACCTCCTCCTCCTCCTCCTCCTCCTCCTCCACCTCCTCTCTTCGCTAACGCTCGCTCGCTCGATACAGAGGCGGCCGAAAAAGTCACATATGGATGAACGCCGCAGGCTTTACTTGGGATGAGATTTCTATGGGATCTGTGGGTTGGGAAGTTGATCGAGTGACTTGGACGAAAGGTGCTGGGGAGACGGCTGGGAAGTTTTGGCAGAAGCTTACGGGTGGGAGTGAGGAGGATGTTGAAAGAGGGAGGAAAGAATTTGAGGAGTGGGGAAGACAGCCTGAGAATAGAGTTTTAGGGTTGGATGGGTGGGTGATTGGGAGGAAGGGTTGATGCCAGTCAGAGCTGAGGGCGGCAAGATGGGAAGACAGTGGAATTCAATACTGGAAATGGCTGATTGATCTTGTGTATCAATACTCTGTGCTTGTTTCTTTCCATCTATCACTGCCGCCCTATGTACATCTGAGGCCCGTTCCTGGTATCATATCTCTACACTTTGTCCAGCCGATATGCAACAGCAGTCATAACGCCAACGCTAATCAATCAACCCAGCATACTCTTCTCACTCTCGAACCAGAGTTCAGCAAGCTCAAGCCCCTCGATATTCCCAGCATCGAGCGTTGACCCAGACATTTCCCGCTCTGCGGCTAACTTTTCATCATGATCAGTGGGCGTGAGTGACGAAGCATCAGCCTTCTACACAAATGCTCTCCCACCTCTCCCACTACCAGAAGCGCTTCCATCCCTCGGACTATGTATAGGCTCATCATAAAGTTCGTCATCATAATCGTCGTCATCGCGTCGTCTTCGTCCAGGAGCTCCAAGATCACCAGTACTCATGCCAATCTGTTCAGGACTTGATGAAGTGCCTGACGTGACTTGCCATTCATCGCTGTCTCGCTCGGGTGACTCGCGTTCCTCTGCGTAAGTAGGCAAGACTTTGTGGCTGTCGCCATGCACAAGTCCAAGCCGTTCTTCTTCAGTAGTGTTGTTGCCGGTCGGGTACTCTTTGCTTGAGCGTCGGCTCGCGAAAGATAAGGCGCCTCTACTAATGGGCCTGGAACCGTCCGCTGAGCCGGCATCACTCTTGTTGCGGGAGAAGACATTCGTTACGTTCTGAAACGAGAATTGTCTTCTTGTACCGCCTGCGCCGTGTGGTGGAGGTCTGGGAGGGGCAAGGCTACTGCTCTGGCTGTCTGCTCGGTCCCGCTCTCCTCCAGCCCAATGTATGTGTTGGCTTCCTGACGCTGATGCCACAGGGCTCTTGTACGCTGTATCCGAATATTCGTCATCATGCCTCCGAAGACCTTCGGGAAGGCCGTAGACATGCGCTTCAGCATTAGACTTGTCTGCCTGGACACTATCTAACGGCACCGGACTGTGCCCACGTTGCCGTCGCTGGGTGAAGTTCCGTCCTATTCTGCCGAAGAAGCCGGGATGAACTTCGCTGTCAGGTTCCGATACCTGGTCTGAGTCCGGCATGTGCGACATTCCCAGCGGAGGATGAATTGTCTTTGTCCGCCGTACTGAACCGCCTGCTGTCGATACTGTGGTTCGTCTTCGAAGTCCGTCCCATTCTACTACTTCGTTCTCGCCAATTGGCTCCATCCGTTCTTCGTGTATGCGCTTCGCTTCCTCTGCTTCGCGTCTTGTTCGCACTGTGCTGAGTGCACGAACAATGCCAGCACCACCTCTGATCGTGTCTGCGCGAGGCTCATATTCCTTCTCTTCCACTTCGGCAACGGTTCGAATTTGATCGAGATCCCCGCTGAGCACTTTCGTGTCGGGTACATCTTTTGACGATTTGGCCAGCTGCAGAAGGATGACTCCAGAGCAGATGGTCAGGAAGCCCATCACTACATCGATGATCTGAGTCGACGTGCCATGAAAGCCACGGAAGAGGACGGCTGAAGTTACGATCGTGGCGGAAGTGAAGTAGACGTAGTAGGTGGGCGTGACCAGGGCGGCATTGAAGATGTTGAGTGCTTTCTGGTAGCTGTCAGCATGTCAAGTCAATATAATTGGGGAGGACAAACTCACATTGAGATAGATAATCTCGGTCAAAAGGGTGCCAATGACGAACACGAAGAGCACATAAAGGAACCACTTGTTGAACTGCGACTGGCCATTGATCTGCGCAATGACTGCAGAACCCAGACCTTGTGTAGCCACCACACTGAGACCTCCAATCAAGCTGCATATCGTGAGATAGACCAGCATGCTCTTCTTCGCGTATCGCGGTGCAACCCAAATAGCAACGCATGTGCAGCCAACCAGGATGACTCCAGCGTAACTCAGGAAACCTGGGGCGATCACATAGTGTTGCATTTCCTGGATATTGCTGACGGCCGACTGCTCCGGAGCATTGAGGGTGATGATGACCGAGCCGACAATGCAGAGAAAGCAAGCTACCCAACCCACGAAGCTCAGTCGTTCCTTGAGGAAGATGGAGGACAAGATGGCCGTGATGACAACCGACAGTGCTCCAAGGGGTGTAACCAGAATGGCGTCGACGAAGGCATATGCAACAAAATTGCAGATCTCGCCGATGATCATGAGTGTCATGCCCAACCACCACCAAGCGTTCTTGAGGTATCCGTAGCCTTCCCCTGCCTCTTCATTGTACTTAACATTGGCTTTAAGCAATCCGACCTTTTTTATAACGAAGGAACAGCCGATGAAGAGACCCGAGCATACTGCCAATATGATACCAACAATCTTGTAGTATCCAGGTCTTTCGGTTTTCGAGGATGCCGCCGATGTCGATGAGGGGGTTGCACTACTCGTCGCTGTAGCTGTAGCTGTATCACTGGTCGCTCGAGCTACAAGATGGGCAGCATGGTAGATGACATGGCCAGCAGCGTCCATTGCGACCTACGCTGGACGAGCGCAGGCGCTGTAGGGAAGAGGAGGGAGGTTGCGGAAAATGTATGCTGTTATCGCCTGCAAATGTAGAGCCCCAACATAGGATCCAGTCTTTCCAAAAAGTATATAGCAATGTTTCCTAGATCCCCCGAGCTCTTCGTCGCACCTTCTTATGCTGCAGCAACCCGAGCGTCGTTCTGCTTTCCGTCAGACTCTTCGACAAGGTTGCACGAAGAGTGAGACTGGGGAAGACAGAGATATCCAAGCGAGCCTTGCCAGGATCACGATCAACACCAAGACAGACCCTGGCCAGTGATACCGGTACACGAACTCCCCTCGCCACAAATGTTCGAGACGAGTTCACGATGGTGGCTGTGCGGGAGTTGACGCGCAATGCTATCAATCACTTCCATACAACACCTTCACGTGCAGTCACATTTCAGCGGAACCAACCCGGAAAAATAATGTATTAGGCTTGTGATCATGCAATTCTGAAAGTCAAACCACAATGGCAACAGAATAGGTAGACAGATACGCGAAACACCTACATGTTTCCGCCAAGAAATCTGATGCCGTTTGACATTTTCCCTTAGCGTATTGCGAACTCTAAAGCAGCAACCACTCCTCGCCCAAGAGATCGGTGCACCAACGACATGTCGACTCCCGTCAATGGTCACAGGGACATCTCTGTCAAAGATGTCTACAGTGCCTCTTCCATCGACGAGATTCGGGCCAGTCTGGAGGAGTTGTCGCAACGGGAAGCCGCAGTGACTTCCCGTCTAGACACGTTGCTTGCATCCCAGAAAGACCTCTCGCGTCAGCTCAATCGACTGGATCTCGCACGCGCCCAGCTGGGATCTCAGGTCGTGGCTACGCGTAATATTAGCAATGGCATGCTATCTAATGCTGCTTCCACGGCACACAGAATATCTGGAGCCGTGAAGAAGCTAGATCAGGAACAGGCCGCTGTAAAGGCAACTCTCGAAGTTGTCGAACAGGTAGCTGAACTGAAAGCATGTGTGCTTGGCGTCGATGGGTCGATGGGTGCGTCTCAAGATTGGGAGACGGCAGCCAACTACCTTCACCGAGCTTCAAAGATTCCGGACGCCGTGATAGATGGAGCCTTTGCCGAAGAAATCGTCCCAACTGCAGAAGTGCCTGACCCACCGCGAAAGACTCTGCATACCGCTGCTGAAAGTCTGTGCGGCTTGTTCCTGCGAGAGTTCGAGAAGGCCGCGAGAGAAGGCGATGGAGCACGAGTGACTCGCTTCTTCAAACTATTTCCCTTGATTGGACGAAGTCACGTCGGCTTGGATGCATATGGCCGCTATGTGTGCAGTGGCATTGCATCACGAGCTCGCAGCAACATGAGCTCTACTCAGCGACGAGACGGCATGTTCTACGCCACTGCTCTGACCAAACTATTCGAGCACATCGCTCAGATCGTGGATGGACATGAACCGCTGGTGGAGCGCCACTATGGTCAAGGCAGCATGACTAAAGTCATCGAGCGCATCCAGGTCGAAGCTGACTCGCAAGGAGGACTCATTCTGGATACATGGGCTGAAGAAAGGCAACTCACCAGAAGGCTGACTGATGTGAAGAGCTATCCATTCAATTTCTTGGTGTCCAGTGCTTTGGCGTCACAGAAATCTTCCTTGCAACTCCGGAGCAGCTCGCCTGCGCCCAGCTCAGGGCGACCGAGCGAGGATGAGAGTGTTGACACGAAAGACATTGACGCCTTGCTTAATGAGTCTGCCATGATGCTGGGACGATGGTCTCTGTACACTCGATTTCTGGCAACTAAGACGACCAAATCTTCAGACGAGAATCCTGATTCCAAGCTCCATATACCCGCTTTCATCGTACACAGTACACTGCAGCGAAAAGTCACCGACCTTCTCATGGACCCATTCAACCAGATGGCGACATTCTTCTTCCGCCATTCTGTAGAAAAAGCCTTCCAGATAGACGAGCCGCCGCAGGACTTGACCTTGAATCCGAACAAGCAGCTTGGCGCAACGCCTCCTTTTATCACTTCCGCTGTGGATGATGTGATGTACATTGTCAACCAAGTTCTCCAGCGCTCTCTAGCGACCTCTCAGAAAGCAGTGGTCTCGAGTGTTATACCTTCGGTCGGGAGAGTCCTTGGTTCGGACTTTTTCACAATGGAGCAACGCAAGATGAGAGACGAAAGCTATCCTAAGCCAGCGGTCAAAGGAGCTCTGCCACCTGAACAGCTCATCATCTCTTTCCTTGTGCTGATCAACAATCTTGACGTGGCCACCGATTATGTCAAGCGGATTGTGAGCAGTTGTCTTGGCAACGCTGCCAGTCAGCCACAAGCACAGCAGAACGGCCACGCACCCGCTCTGGCTGACAACTTTCCATTCGGGAATGAAGCAATGGCTGTCGAGAAGACACTTCGCACCATGGAGGCAGGGTTCGAGGCCAAAACAGCAGAATTGATTAACGAAGCAGTCGAGGTCATGCTCAAGATGGTCATGCGCCCACGTCTTCGCCAAGTCCTCATGGAAACCTTCCGCGAAGTTGACTATGGCGTTGACACTGACGAGACCGGCCAAGGACCTGAAAACGGGACCTCAGATGATGTTGTTGCACAGCGCTTCGAGCGCGGCTGGCAGGCGTTCACGCTTCCTATCAAGCGTATTGCTACGCCACACGTCTTCGACAAACTGATCACAGGTACAACCAAGCAGCTCGCACGACTTCTTGAGAATCGCATATGGAGTTACCAGGGCAGAGTCAACGAACTCGGAGCTGTTCGCCTCGAGAGAGACATTGCGAATATTGTTGCTGCTGCTGTCAAGGGTGGCAAATATGAGCTGAGAGACGTCTTTGCGAAATGCACTCAAATGACCCTGATTATCAACATGGAAGACGATGAGTGGGAAGAGATTGCGAAGCTGAACGGCGAGCAATTAGAGCGCGAAAGTGGTGTTCAGTGGCAGCTCGATGCTGAAGAAAGGAAGAGAGCTCGGAATGTTGTCAAGGATCTGGCATGATGGATAATTCATCAGCATTGTCGCACTGCCACATTTCTGCACACATCAGAGCTTGAAATTACGCGAACTTGCACTGCGACTGTCGTAGCTCATGCTGTGACCTCGCTTTGCAGCCGAGGAAAACCGCCGTACTGGCTGCAAGACAAAGGCGCTGTTAGTCACAACCCTGCGAACACGACCCACCATGGCATTGTAGCAGCTAATTTATAGTGCCTCCACACGTCTCGCTTCAAGGTCGCAGGCGAGTAAATCGCGCCAGAGATTTCTCTTGGCACCAGCATTGTGGGAACGCAAACATGACTTCGACGAGCGATATCAAAATCATCATCATCGGCGCAGGCGTGACAGGCTTGGCGTTAGCACAAGGACTCAAAAGTTCAGGCATCGCTTTCGACGTCTACGAACGTGCGCCATCCCCGGCAAGCAAGCGAAACTGGTGCTTCGGCATCCACTGGGGATTCGACGCATTGAAGGAGCTGGCTCCGGAACATTTCCTTGACACCCTAGACTCTGCACGCATCGATCCTCATATCGACAGCCAAGATGAATCACTATATCGACTTCCGCTGTACGATGCTGCCAGCGGAAAACTCATCAAAGAACTACCAGGTAGCAAATTTCATCGGCTCAGGAGAGATAAGTTCAGGGACTGGCTTTTGCAGGATATTGAGACCAACGTACACTGGGGCAGATCTCCGAGCCGACTAGACTATAGCGAGGACCGAGGCTCTGTCGCCGTCACGTTCGAAGATGGCAGCATCGTCAATGGTTCTATCGTCCTTGGGTGCGATGGTGCACATTCGAAGGTGCGCGAACTGCTCCTGGGTCATGAAAAGGCTGCACTTCAACCTATTGGTGACTTCGCCACCGCTACTATCTACAGCAAGCACACCAAAGAACACGCACTCCAGCTGCGTGCAAAACCATATCATCCTCTCTATCAGATTGGACTCCACCAAAAAGGCTTCGTCTCGTGGCTCTGCGTTCACAATGCTGAAGACAAAGATCACCCAGAAAATTGGACGTTCTTCAACTACACGTCTTACCGCCTCCCGCCAGGTGTTGATCATAGTCAGTGGAGCAAAGCAGATTTGATGCGCTATCAGAAGAATATCGTCAAGGCAAACGACTTCGTCGATCCATTCAAGAGCATCTACTCCTGGCTGAGCGACGACGAGGAGAATGTATGGTACACTAGGCTTATGGATTGGGACCCGCGAAGTCCTGTCCACGCTTGGGATAATCGAGAGGGAAGAGTGACATTGGCTGGCGATGCAGCGCACCCGATGAGCTTTCAGCGAGGCCAAGGCCTTAACAATGCTTTGCAAGATGCTCTAGAGCTGCGAAATGCCATTGCATCATTCTGGAAAGACGATGGTGTTCAGGCGACGGCTCGCAAAGACGCTATCAATGCCTACGAAAAGCAGATGATCGAGCGCGGCGGCAAAGAAGTACAGCTCAGCAGGGAGAATACATTCATGGTCCATGGAGAGAACTTCCAGAACAATCACCTTGCAACAAAAGGTCTCAATGCTGAAGGTCAGGCTTAATCACAATAGAACAACCCGGAAATTCGGTATCATATGGAGATTTCTATTCCCGAAGCTACTTGCTCCACACCGCGGCCGAAGAAGTTGAGACGCCCTCCCAATGCCACAATGACGGATTGCAAGTTCCTCCGTCTTGACAAGGTCTGAACATTGAGACAATGGCAGCTTACAAAGTCTTTATAGTACCCTATACGATTGTCAGGCGCTAATGCTGAAGTCACGATGAAGACGGTAAGGGACGAACCATAGATCGACATTTGCTATAGAACAATGATAAGTATATATCACTCGATGCCTTGCTACACTCAATCCCATCATTTTCGACCTTCAGAAGCTCTAATTCTATCCCACGCCACTCCCTTGAGAGTACTTTAGCAACATGGCTACCGCCCAAAAAGCTCTCCTCGCCACCGAAATCGGAAAGCCTCTAGTCCTAGTCCACAACCACCCCATCCCAGAACCAAGCGAAGGACAACTCCAGATCAAAGGCAATTCATCTCGAATCTTGACATCCTCAAAGCTTCTCTAACCCATTCCCCCCAGTCTCAATCACATCCCTAAACCCAACAGATCACTACTCGCGAGACTGGGGCCTCATCATAAAAGATCATCCTCTGCCCGCAATCCTAGGAAAAGATATCGTCGGCAAAATCACAAAATTTGGCGCTCCTCCCGACACCTTGGGTCTTGGAGATAGAGTTGTATATCGTGCAGATATAGGTCATGATTGGATTCAAGGCGGTTTGCAGCAATATTCCATTGCTGGGATCGAAACGCTTGCGAGGATTCCGGATGGAGTGAGTGATGAGGAAGCTGTCACCTTACCGACGAATTTAACTACGATTTTTGGGGTGATGGGGATTGAGTTTGGATTTAGAATGCCTTGGTCAAAGGCTAAGGGAGAGGAGGTTCCGATGAGTATTTTGATTATTGGTGGTGGATCAGCATGTGGACAGTTCGCTGTTGAGGTTGCGAGATTAATTGGGATTAAGAGGATTATTGTTGTTGGTGGGGATGAGGTGGAACTAAAGAGGAGGGGGGCGAGGGTTGTGATTGATAGGCATTTAGGGGAGGAGGAGATTTTGAGAAGGATTGTGGGTGGGGAGGAGTTGAGGTATGGGATTGATTGTGTGAATGGTCTGGAAGGACTGGGGTTGGTGTTGAAAGCTGTGAGGAAGGGGAAGGTGGCGAGGTTATTGCCGATGGGCACTGTGACGGAGGAGATGAGGAGGGGGAATGAGGTTAAGGATGTTCTTGGTGAGTTGTCATCTTCTCGAAGTGCAGAGGTTTAGGAAGCTGACTTGGAATTACAGCGAATAATTACGTTAGTCTGGAGATGTGGAACCATTTGCCCGGATATCTGGAACGAAAAGAAATCACGCCAACGAAGTATGAGGTTAGAGAGCCGAGAGGATTGAATGCGGATGTCGTCAATCAGGCTTTGGATAAGTACCGGGATGGCAAAAGGGTCACGAAGCCTCACATCTATATTCAGGGATGAGCAGATGTTCGACTCTTCGCCAGCATGCATTCAAGACTCTAGATTCAGTCGTTCTCCATCTCATCCTCCCGTCCCGTGCCACCAATCCAAAACCCCAAGCGTCCCAAAATTTACGATTCTCTTCTCATGATGTAAATCATGTTTCCTAGAGAAGAAAGCAAAATCGTCATATCCACTATGAGCAATCACGGTTTCCAAAGTCCCAAGCGTCCAGAAGACGAAGCAGGTCGCGATATGACACTTCACAATCCTAGTTGGCAACCAGAAGGGAATGAGGTTCGATAAGATATGTTCGATCGGATGACAATACTGCGCTGCCAGGGCGATAGGTGCTGTGAACTCGTGATGCTGCTTGTGGATGTGTTTGTAAAGTATTCGGTGGTGGAGGAGCCGGTGGGAATAGTAGAATAGAATCTCGCAGAGGATGATGCACAAGATGATGTCTTTGGCGGCCTCCGTGACTGAAGGTATTCCAGAGAAGAGATGGCCTGAGCGGGTTGCATTGGACAGCGTCGATAGTTCGAGAGCCTTGAGCAGTACTGCGAGGAACTGGTTGCGAAGCACGACTTTGACGCACGGTACGAGCTTTGTGGCTTCTGGTCGTCGATTTGCGACTTGTATCTTGTGCTTCTTAGAGATTGCTGGAGCGAGGTAGTCTAGGCTGAGCAAGAGGGTTGATGGAAGCCAAAAGGCAAGAATCTGGATCCCAACGAGGCCTGGTAACTCAATGGTCTCCGGTGAAGCTCTGCTTTGCAAGCTCGTCCACAAGACAGCAGTTTTCATTATCGTAGTTGCGCTCTATTCGTAAGCCACTGATACCTGCTCTTCGTATTCCAACAAGATAGAGTGTCCCGTATCGCGAGTCCATACGTGGTGTTGACCTCATTTGCTGAAGCCGCGTGAGAGTGGGTACGCATGGAGATATCTGCAAGAGTATGTCATGTCAGCATCGGCTTTGGCCAAGCATTCGCAAGGCAACACCAGGCATATATCGTCTTGTAGTTTGGGCTGGTAGTGCACAAGTTTGCACCGTTTGTCGGAATTCCGTTAGAAGTCAAGCGGGCGTGATGCATAGCCGCACGTAATGCACACTTCCGAGGTTTCAACTAAGGCACTTTAACATACATTTTCTTAACAACTATTAGAGATATAATATTTATATTAAAATAGTAGACACTTGTAATAATAGGCTTTAATCTAATATACATATTATAGCTATAGCTTATATTATTATCGCGTACTACGTATAAGCTAAGATCTATCTTAAATCTCGGCTTCTAGCTTCTATACCTTACTACTTTATAATACCTTAACTAGAGGCTTAATTAGTACTTATTTGCGACTTCTTAGCTTCTTAGCTAACTATTATAGACTATCTTAGAGTTACT
>JAASFE010006047.1:226514-260004 GCA_013365205.1 Pseudocercospora cruenta
CGATATCGTATACGAAATTATAAAGTATCGATAGTATAGGAGGTAATCTACGCTCTAAAAAGGTATTAAGGTACTCGATAAGCGTGCGCTCTTATTAATAGGATAATATTATCTAATTTTCGTATTTTTAGGTAGCTATTTTAGTAACGCTATTTACGCGTCTACTAAGTATCGACCGGTTAACTTTATAATATCTCGCTACTACTAAAATATTACGCTTATCTTGCTAATTAATTTCTACTATCGTATAACTATATTGGTCTATTATAGAAGAAGATACATAGTGTTAAAGATAATGCTAGAAACGAGAATCTATGCATTACGTGCGGCTGTGCATCACGCCCGCTTAACTTCTACCGCTCTAATAAGATCCATGTCATTTTGTCGTAGCGAGGAATGCGCTTTCCGAGGTCATGATCAGTTTGCTCATCATCTTCACGCATCAGCACGCAAAGTTGCCGCCGCAAAGTCATTGGTCTGTACAGGTCATATCTCATGAATATGCTGGGTAACTACATACTGTTACAGCACGCAAACTTCTCGCAAATGCTTCTGGGGTATCATCATCGCTCGTTCAATCATCACGAAAGCTGCGGCTTGTTTGCCGTATTTACGCTTGGAGGTGGTCCTTCAACATCCGGGTATGGCAATCTCTTTCCTAGCTCGCCCATGTTCATAAAAGTCATTGGACCTGCGTTTGATGACGGACTTTGCCGACCAGGTAGAGCTGGCGGCGAATTGTTTGCTGGATAAGGTAGTCCACCATTGACGGGCGTCTTTGGTGGTACCGGAGGTGGTGAGTGAGGCGGCTGCTGCTGGAAGTCGCCGCTGTGTCGTGGTGAGGGATCGTACGAATTGCTGGAGAAGCGCACAGATCCAGAGTTCTCGAAAGATGAACGCGCTGGATCATGCTGAGGCGAATAGCCTTGAGTTGGGTATGAGTCGTAGCCATCTCCAGTGACTGTGTACTTTTGATCAGCGATTGATGGTCGGTGAACGTAGGATGAGTTTGCAGCGTAATGCTGTCCAGGTCGATATTGAGAGTCGCCCTCCATTTCCACAGCGAAGTTTTGCGGTGGTGGTATGGTATTGATTGGTCGGTCCCATGGGTTCTGCTGTGCAAATTGGCTTCCATCTGTCCCAGCATGTTTTCTCGCCTCTGCCCGATCATATCTTATCTTCGCAAAGTGGATCTTTGCAATCTTTGAGGCGGCGCCACAAGTCATGCCCTCCACGTCTTTTCTTTGGATATACTGCCTGGTGCTGGTGCTGATGTCTGCAAGCCTGTTCCACTCGTCCATACCAAACTCGCCCACACCAACCTCAACATTTAGGCGGAAGTAATTTTCAGGATTCACGCCTCTCGTCGCGAGGTGTTCACGCACCATGAACTTGTGAGATTCTTCGCAGCCTTCAATCTTGGCCATTAGCTTTCGTCTCGCTTCTGCAAATTCGCCCATGCTGCCACCCAGAAAGTCCTCCCACCATTCGTGCTGATTTCTGTTGGTGTTCGGAGGCCGTTTCCCGGTACCAATGCTCATAAATACGCCGACTTCTCTGCCTGGCCATTCATTGCTTACAGCTTCGTCCAAGACCATTGCTGATGGATTGTACTTCCCAGCTCCTTCGTCAAGATACACCGATTGTCCAATTTGGATCGGCTTGAACGCCAT
Organism: Pseudocercospora cruenta; assembly: GCA_013365205.1. NCBI lineage: Eukaryota > Fungi > Ascomycota > Dothideomycetes > Mycosphaerellales > Mycosphaerellaceae > Pseudocercospora > Pseudocercospora cruenta. Next base: position 228,188 of record JAASFE010006047.1, read on the forward strand.
TTGCGTCGCAGATGTAGCACGACCTGCCTGCCATATCGTGCAGTTGACATCAGGCGCAGGTTCCTTCCGGCTGTCATAAGATCGCAACATGTTGATGACAGATGTACCTTTCAATACTGCAAAGACCGCCGTCTTGGTGCGATTCTCTCTTGTATCGTAGAGTAGAGCATTGGGGTTGCCGCGTCCTCCGAATGATATGGAACTACGAGCATTACTCATCGGAGTCATGCCAATCTGGCTATATCTGCTGCTTTGACTCAATGTTCGATGCGGTATGGGAGGAATGTTCGAATTCTGAGGCGTGTTGGGCGACATAGGTGTTGCGTTAGCAAGGGTATCATTGCCTTCGTCGTCGAAAACTGTATGCTCCCGCACTACCTCTCGAATGACCTCCTCAAGAAGACTGGCCTTGAACATGGTGCCCTTCCACGGCACGCCAAAGACAGTCTTGTTCGTCTGAAAGACTCTTCGAGTCATGCGAACGTACAAATCTTTGCAGGTGTCCAGATCTAAGCGCAGCCTCCCCAGCATAATGGCTATCAAGCCGCCCGTACCGGTTCCTGCGATCAGGTCGAAATGATCGCATGGTCTACAATTAAGGGAGTCAGCGTCGATCTCTCACTGGAGGAAGAGCACATCATCTATTGGCGAGACTGCCTAGCATATTACCTCGCGACTCGGACTCTTTGTAGCACACCACTGAAGTGGTCTAGTGCATCCGAGACACTGAGGCTTCTAATGAGAGGCAACCTCGCCAACGTCGACATGCACTCCCTAGATTTCACTTACTTAGGTATCTCGTGCCTTTTAGGAGCTCTGCCCTCTACTTCAACGAAAGTCCTATGCATAAGCTCTTGTAATATAATAAGCATAGAATATCCACGGATGCCGCCGCCATCCAACGACAGTATGCGCAATGGCGGGCCCTTGGTAGTATCCTTGCGCCCAACGCGCTTGACTGTTACGGTCTCGTCCATTGCGATGTGTGATTGCGGCGCGCTCGCCGCAGCGCTTGGGTTGTGTGCAGTTCGTTTCGATTTCGGTGGTGAAGTGAGAGGTGGGTCGAGAGAGCAGAGGTGGATATGCGCGCAAAGGTTTGCAGATACTAAGACGGATGCTTGATTCCAGTCACTCCGATCACAGCAGAGTGAGATTCTCGAGTGCTTAGGACAACGAAGGCAAACCCTGCGAGGCGCGAGGCTCGAGACTCGATCGGTGTCGCCGGCAGAGTACACACCACACAGCAGTATGCACGGCAGCGTGCAACTTACTTCGTGCGTCACTCGTCGCTGTCTTGTGAATGATGCCCTGTCGCAGATTGTGGCCTTGCGATCTTCTGCTGGCATCAGAACCTGTTCCTGACCTACACTTTCTATCTTTTCGCCGCAACCGTGCGATATTGAAGAAGCTATTGTCATGCCAGTGCACAGTGATTCGTCAGGAAACGTCAGCGCTCCAGGACTGGCGTTTCGGTGTCTCGCTTTGATGCTTGGAATCTGTGCCTGGCAGTGGCAGGCTGGTGGGCTGTGCAAAAAGCAGGTCACTGGACCTTGCCGCTTCGTCCGCTACACTCACGATCACGTTTCAGCTCTGCAGGGACAATGGCATTGCGACCATACAATCATCATGATGTGACCTCTGCGATCCGATGGAGTGATCTTATCAGTCTCTGCGACATTCACTTCAATTCACAGAGCCTCAGGCCAATGCTTGGCTTTTGATCAAGGGCAAGTATATTTGGGTTGTCTCATTGCAGCTACACGCAGATGTCGTAAAGGCACCTCGTTCCCTTTTGGTCTGGATAGGAGCTGGCCTGCTTCGATGCAGACTGCTTGAGTTGGTCTTTGCTCATATTTAGACCAGCGTGCATCTGCTTGGGGCCAGAACCACTCCCAAACAACGCCGACCAGCACTCCTACCTCCTTCAGTGTCACAGTCAGGCACAATGGATCATCTAGCTATGCACATCCACGTGTAGGAAGAGTACCAACACCTTCCTTCGGGCTTAAGACAGCATTAATCATCTGCCCGAGACGCAATCTGATATCCACAGGATGCCCACAGCTCCTTCGTTTCAGCTGCCTTCGTCTTCACGAGCTTGGCACTTTGTCGGTCTTCCAGTCCGATACATCGCATCAGCCAAGGCGTTGATCGACCGCTGCGGCCCCGAATTGCGTCTTGCTGTAAGCTTCGATATTTCAGTTGGACGATCTTGCGGCAGCATCAACGACAAGCGATTATTAGTCGCCTCGCAGATCTCAACTTGGATGTGATCAAGCCTCGGATCACAAGGACCGCGGTGTATGGTTTTCGTCATTCTCCTGGACGTTCTGATCGCGAGAGACCATCTTCTATCCGGCATGACCGTGTAGAGAAATGACGAGCAAAGATCTGAATATCTCCTGCCTCGTTTGGACAACTACGCAGTCAGCCAGAGGTTGACCGCCGTCCCGCCTGTAGATCGAATCACAAGCGGCGGAGAGATGCTCGCCAAGCACATTCTGGCCAATGATCACGTCTTCTGAGACACTTCACCGAGTATCTGCAGCACATCACCGACTTCGACACAGAAACATCCTCTTCGGTTCACGCGTAGGGCTGTGCTCTTGGTACATCTCTACGAAAAGGGGATGGCCATCTACCGAGACGCTGTAGGTGTGATGCGTCAGCCGGATGAAGCAGCCAAGAGGGCCATACCTGGGCTCTTCAGAGTCGCCTGGTACAGGTCTGCTGCAAGAGGCTACAGCACTACCATCGTGCGCTGACAAAGCATGGGCCTCCCTGCTCTCCTACAGACCACGACAAGGTGATGAGCTCGCTTCTGAAAGCGAGGATGAAGAAGCAGACTTGGAGACCTCAACGGCCCACGGAAGGCGGGCCCGCTCTCGCAGTAAAGGAGTGAACCCCACTTCACGTGATAGTATTTCCAGGCCGATGCGGGAAAGGTAAGCCAAGATGAGTGATAGATACAATCTCTGATACTGTAAAGACTTTGAAGCAATCATTTCCGTCTCCACCAGCATTACCACAAGCTTAAGAAGTCTGCCAAGTCCGGTGCGAGTAAAGGTCAGCAAGGCAAACACGGCACCACTCTTCAACAGGCACGGCATTGAGGCAAAATGAAGGTTGAAAAGATATACGTCTATCCAGTCAAAGCACTCCGAGCAGTCGAAGTGAACGACTCCATCGTCACCAAACATGGCTTCCCATACGACAGAAGATTCATGCTCGTTCACGTGGACAAAGACAAGGACGGCTCAACCATCTACAAGAACATTCACGTAGCCCACTACCCAGAAAGCATATTCTTCCACCCAAGCCTGGACACAAACGCCGACCTCATTCGTATCGACTTCAAACCACCCGAAGGGCGAGGAGAACACAAGACCTTGGACTTCCCACTCAAACCCGTGACCGAAGACCTCGAAATCATCCCAATAAAAATGCACCTCTCCGAAGTCCACGCCTACAAAATGCCAAAACAATACTCAGACTGGTTCACTTCATGCTACGGCTTCGAAGTCGCTCTCGTATACCTAGGGCCAAACTATCGACCAACGCGAATGTCCCAGACCCCAATCACCTCTTCCAAACCCTCAGGCTGGCTTTCGAGCATCACCTCCACAGCCTCCTCCTACCTCCCCTTCGGCTCCAAAGAACTGTCAAAAGAACTCCTAACCTTCAACGACTGCGCACCTTACTTAATCTGTTCCTCAAAATCAATGGAAGACGTAGCCTCCCGCATTTCCTCTGACAAAGAAAATCTCGACATCATAAAATTCCGCCCCAACATAATCATCTCGGGAGCAGAAAAGGCTTGGGAAGAAGATTTTTGGTCACAAATCACCATAATCAGCTCCTCCTCTTCCTCTTCCTCCAACACTAAGATAGAGTGTATCCACAACTGCGGCCGCTGTAAAAGCATAAATATCGATTACACGACTGGAAAATTTGGAGAAAAAGAGAGTGGAGAAGTTTTGAAAAAATTGCAAAGGGATAGGAGAGTTGATGTGGGAATGAAATATTCTCCGATTTTTGGAAGGTATTCTTTCCTCAATGATGAAGAAAGTGAAGGGAATTTGATAAGTGTTGGGGATGAGGTTTTTGTGAGTAGGAGGAATGGGGAACATACGAAGTTTGGTGAGTTTTGTTTTTTCCTGACAACATCTCTAGTACTACTAATGGAGGGATGATGATTGATTTTTTGCTGACTTGTGAATTTTGATGATTACAGATTGGGAAGGTTTACATACCCTACCGAAAACTGCTACTGCGGCCTGATTAGCTACCTATCTAGATTGATGTTTTTCATTTCAGATGGGTCCGGTAGGATTTCCACCACAATCGCCAAAGTCCGCCCATTCGAAATCTCTCCTAGTACTGGGCCCTGGTGTCGCTTCTGCTCGACCTTTCCCTTTCGATGCTCCAGCTCGTGTATTTGAGTTCTCCCACACATCTCTGACACTTTCCAGCAGGTGAATGGCGCTTGCGAGCTCGTGTAGAAGTAGAGGCATGCGATCGCGGCGGTTTCTGGTGAGTTGGAAGAGTTCCTCGATAGCTTCGAGAGAGATCTGTAGCTTCCGCATAGTCGTCCGAAGGACTTCCCAGCTAAAGGCTTGGCCAGAGTCTGGAGCGTTGGCTGGGGGAGCCGAGGACTTCATGCCTTGCAGTGCTGCAGAGAAGCGCCTGACGACCGAATCATATGAGACGGCAGTAGTATCTGATTTGACAAGCCCGGGCTTTGTGGCCTCTTTGGCTGGCGACCCATCCCAACCAATCCGAACGATCCAAAGCGAGTCGATGTAGGATGGTGGTAGCCAGCGCATGACGTGGCGGACATCAGCCATGAAGCTCTTCTCAATGGTGCGACATTCTTGATTGGCAGTGACGAGCGCAGCATACATGCTTGCCGCGGCTTGTTCGAAAGATTGTCTACGCTCTGCAGTGTATGGCGGTAGCGGCTTGTTATAGCTGCTCATGTGTGAATCTTGATACTCCATGCCGTGAGCAGATACAGATCGTGGAATATCGTAGTCGCCGAGCTCCTCCACCCTAGCAGTAGGGAATGGAGAGTGGCTAGGACCAGGTCCGTAGTATCTTCGATCCCACATCATGTCCTGAAGCGGCGTCGGATGTCCAAAGAAACCACGCAATGGACTGTGTGAAGAGGAGGATCGCGACCGAGTGAAGGCGCCTGGTCGTCTGGCCCTGTTCTCTGGCATGTTGGACGTGGGATGGTTCAAATGCATAGCACCGAACAAGTCATCGAAACCTGGTATATCCATCTCTTCAATTGCCAATGGAGTGGCCGGTCTTCGCATTTCGTAGCGATGAGATTGCTCGTTTGTTGCTAAGGAGTGGAGGTGTGCTGTCAACATGAGTAAAGGCTGCCCTTTCCCGTACTGTGCGACGCTTCTCGTTCAAATCCTGGACAAGCAGTACCGAACATTGGTAGCGAATGTCGCACGAGCTAGCAAGAGCAAACACTGCTGTAGCATGCTGAGCTGAGTGGACTCAGGGTGTGACTGGGTGAGCAGCTGGTACTGTTGAGCTCCGAGATGGCACCACTGTCTTGCTCCGTGCGATCTGACCTCGTCGTCAATGTTGTGGAACTACAATAGATTTCATAGCAGGAGCACTTACCTGTGTCTACCGGGCCAAGATAACCAGGATCTTCTCGTTCTGGCCTGATCTCTTCAAGCGTCGGAATGCAGCATCTGCCCTTACAGTGAGACTTGTAGCGACGGGTGCCTCGTTGATTGCCCTGTTGCAATCAGTATGCTTTGCACGAGCTCAAGTTAGACTCTACTTACCCCTCGTGAAAGCCACTCGCTTTGAACAAATTTGTTGCTTTCTGTCGTCTGTCGTCAACGGCCACGATCACATCTGAGCATACGTAAGAACTCACCTTCAGTCCACTCATTAATTTGGTTTCGGAGGTCAACCCAATCGCGGTCCGCGAAAACTTCAGTCTTTGACATCTCCTCAGATTTATCTTGTTCCGCTTCGTGACTGACATATATATGAGCTTGATCGTTCGATTCGGGAGGCGGATCCTCTCTTACTGTATCATTTCTAGAAGTAGAACCAGATTCCACACGCCTCATGTACTGACTCGAGTTGGGAAGCTGCGGGCCAGCATGCCATATTCCTTCTTGTCGAGGGTTCCGCGAAAGTAGAGTGAATGCAGATTGTCGAATCGTCGGGTTGCGACATCGCGAGATCGCCATCCATAATGGGTCTGTAACCCAGAGGGAGAACGAAAGGTAAGGAGTACCAGAATTTGGACCCGAGAGTGTGGGCAGCGGAGGACAAGAGAATGATGCGAGAACTTCTCGCGCGAGGTCCACGATTGCTCTGAACTCGGCCTCGTACGCGTCATATGCCACTGGCCCAGCAGACTGATCAACAGACGCGAGCATTGTGCCGACCAGATGGTTTGCCTTCAGCACCATCGCACGTTTCAAATCCATGTTCGACATGAAGTCACGCTGATCCGAGAGAAAGGCGGTGAATGCAGCCTCCCACTGCGAGAACCAAGGCGCATACCGAAGATATTTCTCGGCCATGGTCACGGCGATGTGGTCGCGTGGCGCCGTTGGATGGAACCCCTGCATGAAGCGCATGACACTATTCAGTGCAGTATGCAGCGTGTTGTGCGCATGCTCCAAGCTGAAGATGTAGTCGATGGGCGGTAAAGGCGGCGTCTGGCCAGAAGTATCGATTTCAGGCCGTCTGCCTTTATCGAGCAGCGCCGTCGCTTGCACTTCGAGGCGCTCCACCAGCGGTCGCATCTGCTCAATGTCATCTTCTTCTGAAGGTGACATGGTGGTGGCATGAGCACGACCAGTGGCATGTAATAGTCGTCTGCCTTGTAAAGCATGGTTGACAGCACTGTCGCATCGCCCTTGCATTGCTTCAAAGCATGTGAACAACACGCACGTGGTCAAAGCTAGTCGCGAGCTCGGTATTCGCCTGTGGTTTGGGTCGTAGTCGCTTCCATCGTCAGCAGTCAGACATGATATAGCTTTGTTACACTGGTTGAGTGCAAATTCCATCGCCTTCGCCTTCTGCTTATCGTCTGCGAACGCACGCTGCATAATGCACTCGTGCAATGCTCCAATAGCAGTAATCGCGTGCCGAATTGCTGGTTCGTGGTATGATGTCTGGATCACCATCCGTTGCCAGAAAGCAGAATCAAAAAAGCCAGCCATTTGAGGTGCGCTGAAGTTGACGAAGAAGTTCAGACAATGTCTCTCACGCCAACTCCTCCGCCACTTCATGTCTGGCCTGAAGAGGGTCAAACTACCTCCCTCCGCAGAGGGATAGAGTATTTGACCATCGTCATCTTCGCCTGCTCTCACACCTGCATTCAAGGCCCAGTCGTCGGACATGGCCGTTTTGCATCCTGGGTTACTAGGGTCACACTTGATGCCCTTGATACTAGCACATGTCAGATATGATTGTGGGACGAGTGATCTACTACGTACAGACACGGAATGCAGCCTGTCTGCATCTTTGTTCGTGGTATTTCTTCCACATCGTCGCCATTGTCCATGTGTGTTGAGCCATTACTATTTTGTGAAGCGATCTCAGGTGTGAGGCCGAATGTTGCAGAAGACAACCCAGAGTCGAGGTCTGGTAGCAGCTCGAGGTCTGCTTGGTCCCAATTTAGGTCTACTGTCTCGTTTATAGGTGTCGCTGCATCTTCCCAAGTCCGTTTCCTGCTTCCATTTACACCATTGCCGTTTCTGTGATCAGGCGGAGGTGGTGTTCGCCATTCGAGGTCCACGCCTATCCAGCTCTCCGCCTCTTTGTCGCTCATCTCGGTCTGGATCGTGGAACTGGTCGTAGCAATCATGCCTTGCGGACTGCACACTCCTGAGAGCTTTGCGAAGGATGTGGACTACAGATTCGAGGTCCAGCACAGCTTCGCGATTCAGCTGCACGTGAAAGGCGCACGCGGAGTTCCACCCGCGATGAAATAAGAAGGTATGTCGTAGCTCATAAAACGTCAAACAGATCCTGGTCGTAAGCAGTGTCGAATTTGGCCGACTCCTGCTGCTCCTATCGCAGCGCAAGATGTAGAATACCAACAATGGCTATGGGAAGCTAGTATGAAACCAAAGGACGCCACGGTGGAGGTGTCAAGGGAAGGGAGGAGAGATGTAGCGGCCAAAGTATAAGTTGCACAGTTTAGCCTACTACGCGGCGCCCATTAAACTCCCAGTCCGTGGTCCGTCTCGCGATGTGTTCAGCAGCACGGGTCGCGGTCTCGACGAGCACCCTCAGCCGCAGACCTCTTCGGTCTTGGCTTGCGCAGTGTTCCCTGTGCCTAGATGCATATGAGCCACGCTGAAGGATTTCGTAGGAGCAGCAAAGTGTTGTTCATGTTGGCAGCCTGCGCATGTACAGCGTCGTGGAAATCCACGGCCCCAGTGTGGCTCTGGGCCGGTTAGTAATGTGGTGAGATGCCTTTCGTTTGACTTCGATCGACGACCGGCATCGACCGCAGAGCCAGCAGGTGTGCTTCGGGGTCTGCTGTAGCTTGGCTGAGATATCCACAGTGCAGCGCCTGGAGCGATAAGCATTGTCGACATGATCGATGGGAGTTCGCTCCAGGAAGCCATATGTCAGCACTACGACTCTCTGCCTGCACTCTTTCGCCTTACGAGGACCCTTGAGTCTGGCCAGACCTTGTTCAGGGACAGTGGTGTTGTGGATATAGGCTCTCGTTGCCGAATGATCAGTCGGCAATAGACCCGCCTGTCGGCCGGCAGTCCGCCCAGAGAGCTTCGATGTCAATGACTCGTGTGGCAGATCATTTCGCATTGCTGTTCAACGTCAGATAGAACCTCGGTGTCTCCTGTTTTGCAGCAGCCTGACATGCGAGCATGCGTCTATCATGTTCGCGTAGCATAGCAGCAAGCACGCGAGCTCGCGCCCGTCTCCCACTCCCGCCTTCGCCCCTTTCGCATCATCTCGTTCGTCGGCGAGATTACAGCGCAGACTCCCAGGCTGCTGCAAGTCACGATGTCGGAATCCTAGGTGGCGGTATTACAGGTCTGGCCAGCGCCTACTTCCTCCTCCGCCAGCACCCGAACGCAAAGGTCACCCTTTACGAATCACAAGATCGCGTGGGAGGTTGGCTGGAAAGCAAACGCGTGCCAGTCAAGGATGGAACTGTTCTGTTTGAAGGTGCGGCGCGCACGCTTCGGCCACAGTCCAATGGCGTTCTCACTGCGAGATTGGTAGGGACACCTGCCTGGAAAGTGCAAGTGAGACCGGGCTGATGGGAAGTAGATGCAAGAGCTGGATCTCGCGAAGGATGCCATATTCACCCAACGCTCCGCTCCCGCTGCCAGCAATCGCTACGTTTACTATCCCGACCATCTTGTACGCATGCCACATCCATCGTTCGGCCTTGCGAACAATTTGTGGAGTTTATGGTCGGAGCCAGTCTTCGAAACAGCTGTCTGGAGTGGGATCACTGAGCTCTGGAAAGAAGCCAGAGATCCGAGCGTGCAAGATGAGAGCATAGGCAGTTTCTTCTCTCGCCGATTTAGTAAGACCATGGTCGACCGCCTATTGAGTGCAATCATCCATGGCATTTATGCTGGAGATGTGTGGAAGCTATCCGCGAGAAGCTTGTTTCCCAACCCATTCCGAGATGAAACCCTCCACGGCAGCATATTATATGGCATGATCAAGGCAAGAGCTGATGGAATCGAAATGACTAAACGTGAAGCAGATTTTCTGCAAGACATGAAAGGCTTCGCCTGGGATCCTTTATTGAAGGCGACTCTGAAGGATACATCGGTCTTTACATTCAAGGACGGCATTGGCATGCTACCTGAAGCGATCTATGCCTGGTTGTTCGGATCTGGTCGCGTCGAGTTCAAGACAGGGACTCTCATTGATAAGATCGCACAAGCCGAGGGCAACACTGGCATCGTTGTCACGCATGGTCAGTCTGCAGAAACGCGAACACACAGTCATGTCATATCTGCACTCTCGCCTACGCACTTGAACCAGGTCTCGGGCAAGAGCTTGGTAGCATCCACCGCAACAGTGACTGCCATGTCTGTCAACCTTTACTTCCGCACGCCGAATTTGCATGAGCCTGGCTTTGGCTATCTAATACCCAGTGCGACTCCCTTCGAGCAAAACCCTGAACGTGCTCTTGGCGTGGTTTTTGACACCGCGTACTCGCCTTCACCAGCTGATGTCGATGCGAGCAACTGGCACGAATTCAGTGATGAGCAAATGAAAATGTTGAAGGAAGGTCGAGAAAGCGGCAAGCAACTAGTCAACGTCAATGACTTTGCTTGGTACAACATGCCCAACCCGCCAAACCTTCAGGATCATGTTCCTCAACGAGGCACCAAGCTTACTGTCATGTTCGGCGGACACTGGTGGGACGGCTGGCCTGCATATCCCGACGAGAAAGAAGCACTCTCTATGGCACGTTCTGTCCTTGAGCGCCACTTGGGCATTAAAGAAGAGCCCGAAGCGTGGCAGGTCAATCTGCAAAAGGACTGTATCCCGCAATACCATGTAGGCCACGAGCAGAAGCTCAAGGATGCCCACAATACTATTTGGCGAGAATACAAGGGTCGGTTACGCGTCGCTGGAAACTGGATGTCTGGAGTGGGCGTAAATGACTGCCTGCGAAGCGCCTACGAAGTTGCAAAGAACATGAATCGAGATGCAACAGGACTCGAACATGTCGGCGAGGCACCCACAGTTCGACTGAAACCATTGAGGCCCGGTCAGAAACCGAGTGAAGATGAATGATAGATACATCTGTACATACTTACCCATAGAAACAAAGAGCATTACCTTATCGTGCTCATGTGTGGTTCGCACAGTGCTGCTTCAGGCCTGGAATGCACCCCACCAGGAAAGCTTCGACTGGGATCCATACCGGGATGGTAAAAGTCAGGTGATCGTGATCTCACTCTCGAAACAATACCTCACTTCTAACACGATTCACTTTGAAGCCATCAGTGTTGTCTTCATCTCCACAGCAGGAGCAACGAAGCCGGTCTCAAGCAGCTACCCGAACTTGTGCCTGCCCGCGAGCCGCCCGATAATACCCTTGGGCCGCAGGCAAACAGCACGAGCACGCCGGTGAAACGCACATTGCGGGGCGCACTTGAGGCCCAAAAACGAGGCTGAAGCCTTGCTCTCAAGACAACACGACATCAAACCCAGCATTCTTCCTTGCGCTCGCCTCGACTTCCAATTGTGCGACGAGCGAAAATACCGAAGAAAAGTGAAAGAAACGCATTGGCATCGGCAAACCGACGACTGCCTGCAAAATCAAGATTGAAGCCCGAGTTCTGTCTGACTATTGCAGGGATACGCCGTCTTCGAGAAGTGCGGTCAAACTCACTTATTGAGGCACGTCACTCCGCCGCTTCACAAGAGCCGTGGTGGTCACGTCGCAAACAACAGGCCTGTCTCGCATGCTCAAATTGGAGTTGACCTTGCTAGCATCTCTCTGGACCGCGCCTGCAACCAATCGCGAGAACTAGTCTACACCTTCTGACTTGGCGGACTTCACGCCCAGCCTCTTCCTGCATCATCAAAGCTTCCATTATCGACAATCTTGGAAGACAGGGTTCTGTAGATCTCAGCTATCTACATACATGCCAATGAACCATGGCGGGATCTCTTTATGACGCACACCGTGGCCGCCCTGCGGTTTCATTAAACCAACCTCAGCGCAGCTCTCGATCCTGGACCTCGCCGAATGGCGTTCAGTACACGGTCAACACGACTTCGTGGGATGGTCCAGGCTTGAGCTTCAACGCAATGACCGGTAGTGCGAACGGCCCATTCAGGACCTTTACCGCTCCCTCTCGAACTCAACAACCCAACCATTTTGGCGGAGGATTGTTTGGAACAGCATTCGGCCTTTTGGACGATTTTGCGCGAGCAGCAATGCAGCCTCAGCACACGGTGATCGGGGACTCTATGGGCCAAGGTAGGTACATCTCCGACGTACCAATCAGCCATGCTGGCAAACGAAAGCTGGCAGTGCAATACGCAACGACATCACTCTGTACGCTCGAAACATGCTCACAATTCCACAGGCGCTACAACCCGCAGAGTACACATTCAGACTGATACTGACGATGAAGAAGATCATCTTGCATATGGAAACGGACTCGAGTCACCCACGGCGCAAAGAAAGAAAAACAATCGCAGATCACTACTAGGTCGCTTGAAAGACAGGATCGTTGACGGCAGTCATCCGCGTCGGCAAGATAGCAGCAGCACTAGCCGTTCACAATCCCCAGCTCCACGACCGAGAATACCACAACGTCCAGGAAATCCAGAGCGTAGGTCCAGCTCTTACAGAACAGATACGAGGGAGCCAGATTACGTGCAGCAAAATACTACTCCCGAATATATTGAGGTCGACTACCATGATGAAACCGAGCAAGAGCCAATCGCAGAGTCTCGTCGCTCACGATCTAGAAGACAAAGCGTCACGGAAGCAGAAATGATCGAGGCTCTGGAGAATGCAGTCGAAATGGAGCGACGTAATGTGAGAGCCTGCAAGATGGCATTGACACAGGCCTCGAGACAGAGTCACGTCAGCTCGACCTACCTCCAACGAATTGTGGACGAGCTCAAGCAACACGAAGCAACCCTTGCTGATGCTATTGGAGCTTTGAATGATGCAAAAGCCACTCAGCACCGAAACAGCAGACCTCCTGCGAGGTCTCGCTCACAGCCACGTATACGGGCCCAACAGCGACAATCAAGACCGACCGCACCACCACGCAGTTTCGAAGAAGAATTTCTCGATCCATTCGGTGGAATTTCACCTTTCTTCAACGCCCACATGCAGCGCCCAGACATGATGTTCCGCGCATTCGACGACATGCACGATGCACACTTCGCTCAAACAGCCAACCACTTCGACGCATTCGAACGACTTTTCGAGCAGACTCGCCCAGCTCCCGACGATGCACACTTCAGATTCTTCTCCATGCCAGGTGTAGGTGTCGGACCCCAACCCGAACGCAAGCGGCAACGCAATAGTACACAACCCAACGTCCCTCCACCAGCATACACATCCACAACCTTCCAACCCGCACCTCCTCAACCTCCCACCACGATCCTCCGCCCAGACGAAGCCAAACGCCTCTTCAAAACCTACAACGACCGCTGGACTTCCCTCCCCACCACATCCTCCGACATCCCTTACCCAGCCCGAGGTCTCCACGCCGGCGGCCTCGTAGCCCGAGACTCCCTCTGGGCCCCCAATGTCTCAGACCACGTATCAAACTGGTCCGAAGAAACCGTCATGCAAGCGAATACCCAAGCCTTCTTTCTAGGAGTCGTAGGCTTGGTACCAATGTACACACAAAACCCCGGAACTGGAAGGATAGAATGTGGGTTTGATAAAATTTCTGCGAGGAAGGAGCAAATCGATGAGTTGGTGGGATTGCTGAAGAGGGAGAAGATAAGATGGCATTCAGATAGATTAGGGAGGAGGAGTGATGGGAGGGGAGGAGTTAATGAACGGTTACAGAGGGATGAGAGGGCCAGGGCGGTTTTTCATGCGGTTTGTGAGTTGATGGAGAGGGCGAATGCGGCATGACCAGAGAAGTAGGAGTTCAGTTCTCGTGATTTCAATTGGGATCAAATCAAAGGCTGTATCTTTCTTTCTTTTTGCCTTATATATCTTCTCACACACACTACTACCACTCATCTCCGGTTCTCCAATCAGCAACAACAGTAAATCATAACAGCGTCATAAAATTCGTGCCGTGCAACGTGCAATGTTGCCCTGGCTCCAAGATGAAGCAGCCCCAAGCAACCAGCTATCCTTGCTTGCCGCCTGATAGATATTATACTAGTACACTCCAACAAGTCTTTTGCATTCAAAACAAAAAAAAAACGCTCATCCCAATGTGCTTTGGCTCAAAAAAAAACGTCCCAATGTCGCTCAGCTCGGCGCCATATCAAACCCAAACTCCTCTTCCTGTTGTGCTTTCAAACTCTTCAATTCATCAAGCTGACTCGTCAATTCCGTCAAAATTTCCGACATGGGACAAGCTTGAGATAACATTCCGTTTTGGAAAGGTCGGATCATGTTTCTGATGGCGAGGGTGGATATACAGGTCTAGAAAAACGAACGAGCGTTAGCAAAAGAAAAAAAATTGTCTGTGTGGATGGATAGGAGAGACAAGTCGCTGCGCGCAGCGCTCCTTGTTCGCCACTCGGGACACGACTTACCTCAATTCTACTGATCTGATGCTCAACAAAATTGACCAAAAATCGATCAGTAACCTCACCACCACCATGCTTGATTTTCTCCAAAAGCGCCGTCTCAGGAGGTTTAAGAGTTTTAGCTCCAGAATTTTCGAGACTGGAACATAACATTTCTAATCTGAGACTGACGTTCCAGAGATCCCAGACGTTATCCGTGTCGATTGTGAGCTCGCTATTTCGCATCTTCTTCGCTTCGGTCTCACTAGCTTGTGCAGCGCGGGACTCAGCCTCAGCTTTCTGTTGCTGGATCACGAGACGGGATGCGAGGCTGTGAGGGTACATGAGATAGATGTATTCGGGATTCTCAAGACCTTTGAGAGTTCTTTGGCCGAGATCTTTCACTTCGAAGCCTTGGGATGATAGACTGCGAAGTTCGCGGCGGATGGTTTGCGAGAGCATGTCGTCGTTCAAGGTGTCTTCGGATCCAGTAGAGCCACTTCGATCGGATTCTATGTGACTTTCGAGCATGCGTTGGACTTCCTGGATGAAGTCGGAACTTACGCAAATCTGACCGCCGTCTGCGACACTCTCAATACGCGCGGCGCGATTCACCATGGGTCCGAAGTAGTCCATGCGTTTCGTGACGGGGTCGATTTCGCACACAGGTCGTCCCCAATGAATACCCATTCTGACGCTCAATCCGCGGAAGATCACGTTGCCATCAGCATCTTGCATCTCCTCGCCATGTACGCTGTTGAGAATTTCCTGCGGCCATTGGACCTCCAGTAGCTGACTCTGAATAGTGAAGCACCATAGCAAAGCAGAAGTGACTGTCGGGAAGGCGACCATGAAGGCATCACCTTCAGTCTTCACCTCATAGCCACCGATGATTCTGAGGTGCCGTCTCATCACTTCGTTGTGCATTTTGATGGCAGATTGCATCGCAATCGGGTATGTCTCCCATAAAATGGTAGAGTTCTTGATGTCAGTGAATACCAGTGTGACGTCTCCTGTAGGCGCCTCAACTTCCTGATCAAGTCGAGCAAGCTTGGAATCGCCAACTGCATCTCGCCCTCGCTTGGCTTTTCGTACAGTGGTGAAGTAGTCGTCAGGCGAGCCAGACGGACCCATGCTCATACTGTGTGTCCGGAACCTTGCCTTTTCGCGTTTACGGAGATCGCTCACGCCGACCATCATGACCATGATCTTGCCCGTCGCCCCAAATGCGATGGCCAAGTCACGAAGCTTTTGAGCAGCTCGCATGAGGTCGCCTCGCTCTTGCCGCGCAACATCGACAGCAAAGTCCGGAGTGAGGTAGTCCCACAGCTCTCTCGAAGCTAGCAAGATCATCTCATCTGACTCTTTAATGTCCAGTTTGCTCACATGCGGTGCTGCTATCACGCATGGAGCGAGCTGAACGAAGCCAAAGGCTCGCGAGATATCTAGCTGATCGTTCAGCTTTCCTTGACGGGACACGAACCCGCCAGCTTCCCTGATACGTTGTCTTTCGGTGGCTTCAGCAGGATCGTGCTTCCGTGTAATCACTCTGTGACCGCCTTCTGACTGAATGAGCAGACATTGAGCATCGCCGACATTTGAAATGTACAACTCCATGCCGTGGAGGTACATGACTGTAGCCGTACTGCCCGAAGTCATATCGTCGTCTCCAAGCTCTGGTCCGCTGACGCTGCCCCTATGCACGAGCGCGCTGCTTGGATGTTCTCTCGATTCCATGGCAGCTGTGGCTGCGGTTGCAAGTTCTTTGTTGAGCCCGAGATACGTCCGCCTGAGGGCGTCAGCAGGGGTCTCTTCTGGCTGAACCTTCTCAAGCTCCTCGATGAAGTGATGCTTAAACTTTTCATGCAGGAACTTAGCCACCTTGCTACCACCTGACGAAAGCGACTGACCATCGAAGAGGCCAATCAGTGCTTCATCCTCATGTCCTCGGAAACGTGGAACCACCATATCCAGAGTCGAGAGATGCTCATTGCGTCCGAGAGTATCTGCCATGCCATATGGCATAGTATTGCCAATGATGGAACCAGCGAGTCGGACACGCCTGTCCGCAGCTTGATCTGGCACGGAGGGAATGGTAAGAGTAACGTCCATCAACCCCAGGATCCGCAGATTGACCAGTGAGGAGAAGTCTGTCAAGTCACGTTGATCTCGTCCTGTGAGCGACTGTGCGCTGGGCTTGATCTCGAGCCGCTTGTTGCCTGACAAGTTGAGATACCTGAGCTGTCGGTTCCAATTCCAGTTCCAGTCATATGGCCAATTTGACACATTGTACTTCAGAGAATTGCTTCCTACATCGAGAATCGCAAGTCGCTGAACCTTTCCAAGCTCAGCAGGCAGGACCTGGAACTTGTTGTTGTTTAAATGCAGCACCTTCAACGAGGAGCCCTCTTCGAGATCTTCGGAGGGGATCGATGTGAGGTCATTACCAGACAAGTACAGCTCCGTCAAATGCGTCCATTTTCGGATTGTCTTCGGCGGAACATCATAAAGCTGGTTGTATGACAGATTGAGGATGCGCAGCTCTGGAAGCAGGACCAGCTCATTGAACACATCATCTTCGAGTCGATTGTCCGCCAGGAACAGGTGACGCAACGAAGTCGAGAACGTCGCTGCTAACCTACTAGACAGCGTCGAATCTTTTCGTGAGCCACCGGAAGGTGTTATCGTGCCCGTGCTGCTGGCAGTGCTCGTTCTACCAAGCGGACCTTTCGTGGACGTGTACGACACCACCGAGCCTTTGCGTGACGCAGTACCGGGTGAGCTCGACGTGCTAAGCATGCCTGACGCCTGACTTGGTCTTCGCAGCTGGAAGTCCTCCAACTTGCCCAGCTCTTCGAAGTCCGGACTGTTAGTCGGGATCGCGCTGGGAGTGAGTGCCACTGCATTGTCAGGCAGAGCCGGAAGAGGTGCTCCAGGCTTCGGGAAGTCTGCCAGCACATTGGAAGACACGTTCAGCGTCTCCAATCGCTTCGCATACCAGATCTCAGGAGGGAGCATGCTGAGGTTGTTCTCGCGGACATCGAGATATCTCAATTCCGTCAGGCGTCCAATCTCTGCTGGCAGTCTGCTGAGCTCGTTCTTTGCTATGCTCAGATACTCGAGCTTTGATAGCAGGCCGAAATGAGTCGATAGCGACACGAAGTGATTCTTGCTGATAGTAAGCTTCGTGAGGCCAGACATCTTCATGAAGAGTGCATCAGGCAGCCGCGATAGCTTTGCGGAAGCCAAGTTCAACACTGACAGCGTTGGAACCGGCGAGTTCAGATCAAAATTTGTGACCGGGTTGTGGTTTAGGAAGAGGACCTTCAAGCAATGAAATGAGCCCTCAAATTGCGATACGGAGTTGTGTCCCAGCATCAAAGCCTCAAGCTTGGGAAGCTGAGACAGCACATCGATATTGGAGATCGAATTGAAGCGCGCATCAATCTCACGCAGACTGCCCAGAGCCGACAGCGAAGCATCGAATGGTCCGGATAGTTTGTTGTTTGTCGCCCATAGTCGTTCAAGGTTGGTCAACGTCGCGATGTTGCCCAGTGTGGAGACCTGATTGAAGCTAATGTCCAGATCTACCAAAGTCGTGAGCTTGCGTAGTGCATCAGGGAACTCGGTGAGCGAATTTGATGATAGATTCAGACTTCGCAGTGCTCGGTACTCGCCAAAGTACGATGGCACAGTGGTCAGCTTGTTGTTCGACAGCTTCAAGCTGAGGAGTCCTTGCAACTTATTCAGCTCAGCGTGCGACAACTGCTCCAGTCTGTTATTTGAGACATCCAAAGTGGTCAGTCTGCTCGCTAGTGCTAAGCTAGGCGGCAGCTTCCAAGCCTCGTTGCTCGTGTATTTGATCTCACGTAGCTGCGAGCAGCTCTGAATGAAGTCCTTGGGGATATCCAAAGTCAAGTTCCGGGACAGATTGAGCGTGATGATCTCAGTCGCCTTCTGGTACAGCGTGATCGGTATCGTGATCAGGTTCCGTCCTGATAGATCGATGTGATTGAATCGTTGCATCTTGTTGAATCCAGGATCGCGCTCTAAGCTAGAGTATCCGCTCATCTTGGATGGCAAAAAGGTGAAACGGCAGAGATAGCCGTGATCCTCGCGACCAAGGTCCTCCAGATGATCCGTCTCCTGATAGCCTACCATTTCTAGCAATCGCTTCTGCATTACAAGGGGTCTTTCACCGGGCAAAAGCTGTCGACTCGTATCCTGTTTGCGCATAACAATCTGGTATTTGTCAAGCTCATCCTGAAGAAAGGTCTTCTTTGCCATCATGGAGATCAGCTCCGCAGCCGTTGTGTTCAGACTCGCTGATATGACGGCAAAAGTGCTATCAGCGCGGAATATTCTCATGAAGTACATGGGGCCTGGGTCCTCGTCTCGGATCACATTACCATCGTCGTCGAGCTCAGTCATTCTACGAAGATTCTCATCGGCGACTCGGTTCACGGCCCAACTGTCTGGCGCATCCCAGGCTCCTTTGTGTTCTTCCTCCGGTGGTGCTTGTGGTGCAGGTTGCTCCGGCGGCCATCCTGTAAATATCTCGTTATGCGGTGGTGTGAGGGGTCCCTGTTTGTGGTCTACAATGCCTTCTAAATGCGACATATCCGTATCCAGATGCCAGAGCGCACCGCCATCTTCGGCATGAGTCGCATTGGGGTCCTTGACAGGCTGCTGTCCTGCACCTGCGCCATTTTCAGCAGTCTTGCTGCTCTTGAAGGGTATCCTCGAAGGCTTCTTCTGTGCTGCTGCGCCATTTGTCTCCTGCTTTCCTTTCGGCTTCGCCTTGCTGTCCGAACGATCTCGTGTCGCTGCTTTCTGCATACCCGGCAGTGCAGACAGAGAAGTGACCGACTGCGACTGTAGAGTGTCCTTATCATTCTTATGTCTACCAGTCACTCGGTCGAATAGTGATCGTTTATGCGCTCCTGTATTTGGCGAACGTTGATTTATCTGCTGGCTTTGTGCAGAATGTGCGCTGGGCGCAGGACTGGTGGATCTGGCAGTGGTTTTGAGGTTGAGCGCAGAGCTCATGGCTGAAGGCGCATTGCCGCCGCGCATGAGGCTGAACGATTGCTCGCGGGAAGTGGAAGGCCGCAGCGGGAAGCCGTAACTGTGTTTCTCGTCGGTGGATCGATTATGCCTGTGTCCGGGTAAGTGCAACCTAGATGCAGTAGAGTTCTTCGGAGTGCGACCATTGTTGGGCTCTGATGGAAAGAACGAATCGGGAGCGCCTTGAACGTGCTGTGGCAGTGTCAGTATCTTGAATATGTGCATTCCACACATTGCCTTCTTAAGCCGTGCACACCCATGTCACAAGCTGTCTTATGCAACTTACCTCGGTGTCCTGGAACACCCACGGCGTGACCTCACTGCTCGGCTGAGGTGCAGGTGTTCGCGGTCGCGAGCTGGACGGACTCGGTGGTCCACTGCGCATGATGGCATCGTTCATGGAATTGTTTTGATTCCGCCCATTGCCTCCACCTGGCGCGAAAGGCGGTAGGGGGCCATTCTGCATAGAGCTCGTCTCCGAGTTCTGTCTACTGCTGCTGGTGTTGTCCAGAGGCACATCGTTCTCGCCGAAGAAGCCTTGCAACTTCTTTTGCATGCGATCCCTCACACTCGTCTTGGATCCAGTGGACGAGACGGTCGTCGCACTCGCAATTGAGGGTCTCCGGTCTTCGCCATCGGTAGGGAAGTTCATGCCCTGACCAGGCGCATAGCCCGGTGAGATCTGGCCTAGATTCTCATTCGAATCATTCATGTAGAAGCTGCTGCCGAAGACGGACTGCGGCATTTGTGCGGGTCGGTCATTGTTCCAGTTGCCCATTGAAGGATGCGCGGTCGGAGGTTGACGACTGATGGAAGGGATGTTGCCTGCGTGGCTGTCGAGGCTGTCGGCGGATTGGGGACTGTCCTCCCATGGTGCAATGCTGTTGGAGCGCGCGTTGGAAGGCGTGGGTTTGGGAAGAATGGTACCGGGTGAGACCTCTTCGGTCGGTTGTCGCTCGAGTCTATGCGCAATCTATAGTTAGCCTGGAGTGTCTTGCCATGTTACAACGTGATTCACTACGCGCGCGCTCTCGATCTGCAGCTTTCCACGACCCATACCACCCATCTCCACATTGACAATGCTCTTGACCGCTTTCACGCAGCGCATGTCGCACACATGCATGCTTCCCACCAGGAACCCTCCACTCCAAACCACAACACCTCTAACTCATACTGCATTCGCGGTCGCGACTGTTGAGTTTAAACACAGAAAGACCTACTGTTGTCTCTTGGTATGCAGCTTCAGCGGACGATGGGCACTGAAGCTGCTGAAAGGGCCCCTCACAGTATCCGTCGATCGCGTCGAGTCGGCGCCAGTAGAGCCATGCCGGTCATTCGTGTTATTGTTGCGGAGTGTCATGCCTCTTCATGGAGATGAATAGCGCAGCGCAGCGCAGCCTTTGCCTCCCAGCATCAGACGTGCTCCAGTCCTGACCCGCCGCAGCCCATCGAGCAGCACCACACGTCCGCTTGCGTACAATACTGTAGAACCTCGCGATCTCGACCAGTCCTCCAGCTGCTACTACCTCATTGATGCAGATGCCCGGGCAGTAGCAGTAATTCCGTATGTAAATGTATAATACCGTCGTCGTGGGCGGCGCCGCTGGGATGGGAACGGAAGGCTGCTTGCTTGCTTGTGCTTCGTTGGTATGCGGAGTGCTTTCACCTGGACTGGAGAACGATCGGCCCGTGAATCGTCTCCACAATCGTTCGCCCAAAGCGTTGTTTGTACCGCTCGCCTCACTACACCTTGCTTACCACCCGGCGCCGAAATCCGAGCACTAGACGTATCGCAATTGAAAGACGTTCAGATAGAAGACGAAACACTTGCTGGATGCGTCGTGTTAGCAGAGTCATCGACACCACCACCACCACATCTTCAGAGCCAAGCCTTGGTATGTCGCTGCACTGCGAAAGTTCGAGCTTGTGCCACCGCCCGCTGTCTCCACTCAATCCCGTCGCTCCGGTCTGGACTTCACCACGATCCTTCTCCGTAGCTACAAGTAGCAGTAGGTACTCAAGTACTACAGCTGACCATTTCCATGATTCCATCACCACGTTTCCGCCAATCTGACTATCTGCATTCGCTCGGTTCCGATCTCAATACTGCGGTGAACTACATCCCGACACGCGAGAGCGGTCACTGCCTCTAGGATAGGAGATCTGGTTCAGCAGAAACAAAGACTAGGAATTACTGCAGGATGCCGGCTTGCCTGAAGCTGTGTTCCCATCGTATGCAACCACTTTTACACCGGACTCTATGCATGCAATTGGACACACGTGGCACAGGACCGCGATTTTGTGAGAGCCTTGTACGGAAAGTATATCAGGTAAGCAAAAGGTAGGACATTTCTCCGGCTTGAAAGTTCACGAAACATGAAAGCTTGCCAAGGCTGTGGCAGGATCGCAACTCAACGACATTACTTATGGTGCCACTGAACCAAGAATTTGGGGACACACAACTCGTATACTGCGGGATGAGATGTTTCCTTATTAATGCTATAGGGCGGAAGTATATAAGCGAAATGTCATTCGCCGTCTCCTGCCGGAAGCATTCATTGCACGTGTTTGTGCTTGAACTATATTCGTCACATTTAAGGACATGAACGGTTCAACTCTCTCGAATGAACATCATCGGAGCTCGGGCAAGGAGATCAGTATACTTGCAACAGTCGCGTAAAATCCGAAGGCTGTCATGAGCCAGCTGGCAATGGAGAAGCCTGTTGCGAAATCATTGTCCACCAAGAATCCATAAATTAGGCCGACTGCCAGACTGACGAACACTGCGAACCCAAGCATCACGTAGATCTTGAAGCGGTCGAACGCTTCCTCGATCTCGAGCGAAATGACTGCGCCTTCTTCGATCATTTGATCCACGCGGCCAGTCCAATACTGCGTCACTCGCGTCGAGCCTTGTGGTTTGCCGGTCCTTGCGTTAAAGAAGCGCGACTCTTTCGTCGCTTTCGCCTTGATATTGTACATGAACCACGCTCTCGCCCTTTCGCTATCATCCGGCTCAATGGGCTGCTTGGCCACAACCGCCCACTTTCCTGCTCGATACTCCGGATGGGAGAAAGCCTGGAATTTCAAGATGTGAACGAATGCGATGCGCTTGCGATTGATGAAGTATTGCAGGATGCCAACTTTCTCGATCTTCATATGACGATACTCTCGCATCAGTGCATGGGCAAATTCATGGTCGGTCCAGCGACCCTGCTGATAATGCAGTGACCTGCTTGCGAAGCGCTCGCCGTGCCGACTGAACATAACTCCGATCACGAGGCTGAGTAACGGCGATTCCTTGTCTACACGAGCGGCGTGAGCCCAGAGACCCAAGACAGAGGGCGATGGTGGACTTCGAAGAATTTCTGCTGCCTCGATGTCGGAGTCTGCTGATTCGTTTGAAGATACAGCTGATATTCTGGGAGGAGGGACTGCAATCCGTGGCCGACTCGTTGAGCGCATCGCGGTGGGCCTAGATTTCTGCGGCGATACGCCTTCAGCGTTGTTGGGAAGGAGAGACTGCTTCGCACGATACTGATCAAACAGATCCGCGTGTGTCTCTGTAGCGCGCTCGGCTTCTGTAGTCCGAAGTGATGCATTCCTTTGATGTTCTGCCGAATGTCGATGTCTTCTATGGGAAGGCGCATGTGCATCTCTGTGGCGTGCATGCTGCGCTGGTCCCCCTCTTGATTCAGGATGATGTTCCATGCCGTGAAAGTGATGTGGTGTCATTTTTGGGCATGATGAATCTCTATGTGAGGTACAGTCGACGCATATTAGCAGTCATAGCAAGACTTCTCGAGAAAGATCCGTGCCATATCAACAACTCAGCTGAGGGGATTTTCGCCTATGCTGTGTAACCTTCTGTCACGTGTCGTGAAAAGTCAGTGAAGGAAAGTGCGCAAGACCCAGACCTGGATGTAAAGCTTCCCAAATGGACAAAAAAGAGCACGCCTTCGAAATCGTGAAGATCGTCAAGTATGTCGATCACCGTCTTAGAACTCCATGCTGTCATCCTCTCGTTCGCGCTTGCCTCGTCCCTCCTCTTTCAGAATACTGTTTACATGACCCTTAAAGTAGTCAATGTAGGGCTTCAAGCTTGTCTTTTGCCAGTCCTTGACATTAGCTTTCTCTTCACTGCTCATGTTGGCACCTTGCTTCTTTTCCCACTGGTCAATCTCCTTGAGCAGGTCGGAAACTGTCGGCACCGAGAATGGGTCAAAGTCCTCCACACGCCTCATATCTATGGGCACACACACTCTTCCTGTACCGGGATGAATGACGAATGGTGATTTGAGCAAGTGGTTTAGTTTCTTGGACACCTCAGCGTCCAGCCGGGGATAGGTGTATTCCAACCTGATGTCTTGCTTGTTCTCGACCAATCGTCGAGTGTCCATGGACAAATGGCCTGCCTCAGCCAGCGTATCAATGTCTGCCCACTTCTGGCTGGAGCTCCGATCCACTGAAGAGTCCCACTTCTTCTTCAATGCTGCTGTCAATGTCTGATCCTGAAGTAAAGCGAGTAGCTTCTCACTCCGTTCTTCAGACTGCCATGGATCTTGCTCGGACAGAACGTCTTTCGTGAAGTATGGCGTCAGGATTCTCAAGCTCCTCTCCAGATGTGGGTGCAAAGGTCGCCTGAAGATGTTTCTTTTGCTGTTCTCGTTTCCCTTCACCACGTCGAGGTAATTCGCAATAGCCTTTCGCTTGCTGTCGTCCATCTCTCGTGCTCGCTTATCGCTGATCCAAGCGTGAGCACCTCTTCGACCGGAGTAAACCCACATGATGTGCTGAAATCCGAAGTCTTCTCTGAGAGCTGTGTCGACCACTTTGATGGCCATGACAATGAATTGCCAACACTTTATGCAGATCTTGGCGCCTGAGCAACACGTGCGAATCGGATCGTAATCTGTCATATCGATATCGAAGACCAGCTCTTTCATGATTGGCTTGAAGGCGGACGCTTTTTTCAATGTCTTCCTGTCTTTGGGGTTTATTGAGTACTGTGGTCCGATCTCGAAACGTTCTGGGGCCATCTGCACGCACTGCTTTCGAAGCAGATCCGCAGAAGGAAATGAGAGGTATCGAATGACTCTGTTTTCTGGCAGCCAGAACGAGAACTCTCGGTTTTGAAAATCTGGCTGCGGTGTCGCTGAATGATTTAGCCATTGAAATAGCTCTCTAAAAGGACATAGTCGTCCATAATATTGCTTGAGTGTCTCTGGGTCTGAGAACTTTGCTTTGGGTGCAGCTGCCGGTGCTTGTGGCTGTGAGCTGTCGTCTGGTCGTTGTGCGCTGGAGGAGAATTCGTCTTCGGAGTCGTCATCGTCGTCAAACATGTCTTCTAAGCCTTTTGATGTCGTCGCCGCTTCGCCCTTAGGCGTCTCTGACATTTCAACATCTCCGTTCTGCTCGGCACCGCTGCTGACGGCCGCGTCTGGGAGGGCAATGTCATCCTGGCTGGATGCTTGGTCTCGCTCTGGCGAAATTGCGTGTGGCATATTGATGTCCGTCACTGCGCACGCAATGTCAAGATGTTGTTATGTTCTCCGGTAGTATGGAGAGTATATGTGTTTGGCAGTGGAGAAGGTCAATCTGAAGCAGACGCGACTTCCTTCACGCGACGCGGCACCCCTGTCAAAGTTCTCGCGTAGCGACTAGCGTAAAGCATACTCGCAACTCCCATAAATCCATCTTCGTCTTCTATGCACAATCATCATGAAATCTTCAACTACACCATGTGATCCGCCACAATGGCCGATGGCAAGCTTGTCAACGGCGATGGTTGGATCTCTGACGAGTCTGACTTCTACGGTAAGCTCTATTCGACTCCGATTTGCAGGCTTCACTTGACACCCTGCAACAGGAGACGAGAACGTCAGAGGTCAGCTCGAGCGAGAGTGTGGTAGAGGAACCAAGAGGTGTTACGAGGCGATCAGAGCTCAGCCTTCGCCCAAGAAAGTCAATACTTCTCTCTCTTCACCAAAGAACATGACCTCGGGAGTCGAGACTAGACCAAAGCCAGACCAACCTGTGCATATGAAAGCAGAACCGGACCAGGATGTGGTCAGCTTTCTGAAGTCGCGTCCTCAACTATCTACTTTGCAAAAGTCTCATGATAACAGCTTGAAGCCAACGTGCAGAGAACCTGCTCGTACACTTGCCGGCGAAGCTCAGCCTGATCTCGTTGACGTCGACCATTTCAAAGGCCACCCTTGCGCATGGCAGCAATCAGAAACCATCGACGCATTCTTGAAGCGTTTACCCGTTGGAGATCCTAATACATCCACTCTAGATGGCTGGCTGTGGGTTGGTAGTCCGAGGCAACCCTATGCTCACGTTAACAAGTGCAAAAAGCACGATTTACCTGCTTTCGAGGAGCGTGCCGAAACCCTGCTCGACAGATACATTACTCAGCAGACGGCAATCGAGGACGAAATGTCTGGTAAGGCACAGGCGGCCATCACGCGCAAAATGACTCCATATCGAGACCAGCTTGAATGTGATCTTCTTAGCCTTGCTGTTGAGACGGGCGTCACATCTGGAAAGTGGATGCTGTTTCCTGGAGCGGCCGATCTATCTCGTTACTGGCGCTTAGTGGCCACAGCGACCTGTCAGGGTAAGCTTGGCCCAACAGCAAAGAGTGCGGTCTTCGACCCTCAGGATTCCGACACTGTCATCTGCATCTATACTTACGACTTCAATGATAGCGAAGATGTCCGCCGGGTTCTCGAAGAACTTGTTGAAATCGGTGTCTGCTCGAACGAAGGCAGACGCATCTACTACAAGTGCGATGCCTACACTCACCTCGGCATCAAATCACAGAATGTCTACAAGCTCCGCGCGAGCCTGTACTCAAGTTCGGACATCTTGCAAGATAAGGTCAAGGCCCTTGCTGATGGACCTGTTGCTCGTATGAAAAAGAGCAAAAAGACCAGAACCGTGGACGATTTCTTCTCCGCTTTTTCTGACGATCTCGTTTGAGCGCGTATGATACCCTATGTTGCATTTTTGTTTGCGATCTTTCTGGCTGTGCACAAACGACTTGCTGAGCGAGGTGGCTGCAGCATACGAATCGAGATGAGCGATCGGCACTGAGGAAGATGTTGTACAGGTTATGTAAGCAGAGTATCTCAACAAAGTGACTTTGCTTCTGTACATTCATGCTTCCCCTGCTGGTGGCCTTCTTCAGCATCTCGATCTCCAGGGTCGCTGAAGAAGCACTTCGACAATTCGCTTCCAGTACGAGACAAGATCGCCTTTTATCCGCTCGAGCCCTACCACCCCTACTCTGTTACAGAAAGGGTCTCCACAACTTACGGCATCGATCTGCACTTATCGGCAAGCCGAAGCCTTACGCTATCTTCACACCCGAGCCTTGCAATAATACCTGCATATGGAATCCGCACAAGATATTCCGGAGCATGGTCCGTCACCCCGAACTTCATCCCACTATTGATGATGGACGAGTACACGCGAGTCAGCACCAAACAACCAGCTAGGGGTTCCGACTACAAAACACTAGCTTCTGAAGTGCCAAGAAGACAGCATCGTCACAATGACGAGCCTCTCAAGAGATCCCAATGCTGACCCACAAGCATTGAGTTATGGCTGACGGAACGCTATGCATCGCAAGACGATGAGCATCGAGTTGACGATTTCTGACGGAGCGCTACGAGTACGACACGCAATCAAGTCGATGCTATAAGCCACAAATTATTGCTAAGGGCCATCGCGTGGTACCAGACGGGTATGTAATTTCCTGCTCCTCTCCTCTTTGCTGCTACAGGTCGCAAAGTGCACTGTATTTTGTACTCGTAACTTGAAGACAGCACTGAGTTCCGTAAGCCGTGGGATGCAAGTTCTCGAAGTCGAAACCGATTGACAACTCTTTGATCACAATACTTGGGCCCGCAGATGGGAATCTTTGGGCGTCGTTGTTGGCAGGCATGTCAACCTTGCCGGTGCTTCCTCTTATTCGAAACGGCGTCCCATTGAGCATCTTCCAGGCAAGCTACAATCCTGATCTTCACGTTTCACAAACTCGCTTACCTGGGTCGACGGTAGCTGCATTCATTACTATCGCGCAGACTGCTGGCATTGGATGCTGCGGAGGTCTCGCCGGAATCCTGCGAAAGGCTCTGGAAGATCAGCATGCAGCCGAACGTCTCACTCGACTAGTGCTTGTCCGTACGGTGACATGCATGTGTTCATGGAAGCGAGGCCGTAGATCGTATACGAGATGCCCCGGTGGGCTGCGCCGGTGCTTTTGTGCCTGCAGTGTTGTTAGTGCGCCTTGTCCAGCTGAAGACAATGAAACTGGTTGGCGACACGCTGCGCTGTCCATTGGCTTTCCTCATTCACCAGCGTCGCTTCGACGTTGGGTCCGTCCGATCGTATCCAGCGCAGGGCTGGAAGCCCAGCGCCAGTTGATGAAGGCCCGACTCGACATTGTCGGCAAGAGCCTCCTGCGATCCAAAGGCGCCCTGAGTATGTCGAGGCCACGTCTATCGCTCGTTCGTTTCGAGAAGGTCGCATCGTTCGCGCCATGAATCTATCGAAGAAACCCTGAGGGAGTCCAGAAGCTGAAATGCTGTTCGCTTCTGGTCGTTGGCGACAGCCTTCGTGCCTGGTTTTGGAACCATTTTGTGCGGTCTACGGAGCTATTCCCTCGGTGAGGAGGCAGCAGCTGTCGATTTAGTGACAGCCACGAAAATTCAGCGACGTGTGTAGATCGTTGGTCGCGTTCAATGGGATTGATGGAGATCGAGTGCTCCTGCAGTTACCGAGCTGATCATTACAGCTCACCGTCGATCCATCACTGGAGTTCTCTTGGCTTGCTTGCTGACAGCTCTAGAGGTGTCAGCGAAGCCATCACGATTGGATGGTCCATCACTATCGCTCTTACTGTCAAGGTGCGTTGTTCACCTGCATACATGGGCGTTTTCAATATAACATCTAGTGTGGAAGTTTTGTTGAGCCTCTCCAGGATGAACAGTCTAGCGACACATTGAGCTGGCGCTGGTGTTTTTGGTTAGTTTTCCCGTAGGTCTCTCCTTATGACTTGCAGAGATCCCAGTATGAATGCTAGAGGCCGCCTCTCACCGTCTTCGGTTCGGGAATACTCGGTTCGGGACAGCGATTCTTTCGTCGTTCGACAATGACAGTTTTAAATTGGCATATGTGGAGATCACAGCCAAGTTCGAACTTGGTTCCGAGACATTGCCAATGCGGATCAGCGGCAGTTCGTCCATCGACTATCTTCGCTCTTCTCGCCGCGCATTCCACACAAGTAAAGAAGCTTCGACTGCACTAATTGCCTGCCAGCTGTCGTTACGTGCTCACGCATAGCAGCCTGACAAAGGTCTGCGACCAGGGCTAATGCTGCTGCCCTGCACGCATGTGCCGGATCCACCAGAGCTCCATTTGTAATGACACAGTTGCAATCGCCCTCTGTACACAATCCTATAGGGCCACGAAAGCTCGTGGCAGGATCAATCTTCCAATAGGAGTGCCGGCCGCAACTTTTGTGGTGTTGTTCTTTCATCAAATCGCAAGCGCAGTGCCACTGGAAGCGAGCCTTACGGAAAAGCTCATCAGCATGGGCCTCGACTGCGGTATCCTTGTCGTCGGAGTCCTGTCCTACACTTCGATTTAGCCATATGGCGGAGCAGGGGGATCCATACTAGCGCGGCGCTAGCCGCTTTCGGTAAAAGCCGAGTTATGCTAGAATCTTCTATAGATTGGCTACTTAAGTACTATTTTCTACCTATATAACGGTTAGCTCGCTAGTTCCCTTTAGCGCCTCGCTTAGTAATCTTACGACTAATTAAAATACCTTTTATACCTATACTACGTACGTTACGACGTTATACTAACCGCTTAGAATATATAGCCGTTTATACTATAGCTAACTATAGCTTAGACTATTACGCTATCTATACTAAGACTAGGATTAAAATATCGACTATCCGCTAAATTCTAAAATAGCTAATTACGCTACCTTACTTACGCCGCTAAGCTCGCGTACTTAGTATACCTATCCGAAAGCGGCTAGCTAAGGCTTATATAGCTAATCGCGATTATAGGAGATAGAAATAGTAGGAGGTAGCTTATAAGCTTAGTATTTAAGCCCTATAGTATATTATTAATAAATCGATATAGTAGGAGGGACTTAGCTATTTTAAGCCCCTATATACTCTATAAATATTACCCTATATTCGGTAGGTACGCGTTACGTAGGTATACGCGTTTCTCGAGACTAATTAGCTTAAAATAATCTACCTTAATAAAGTCGATCTTTAGCTTATATTTCTAAAAGTTTAAGTTACGCGATTAGCTAATAATATCGACGATTAGAGCTATCTAAATACGATTAAGCTAAGGAGCTTAAAAGAATAAATCCTCTATTTTATAGGGTCTATCTTAGTAGTCGGCGTTAGACTATTATATAAGCTACCTAATACTAAAACCTAGATTAGCTAATACTATCGTAAGAATATTATATCTAAGGTTATATTCTTCTACTTAGTACTTAAAGGATAAGAAGGGGGCGCGTTCTTATTAGTTAAAGATAATACTCTATACTATTATACGTAATAGTCTTAGTAAGCGTATATAGATATAGGGACTAACTAGATTACGCTACTATCCTATTCGCCGGAGTTAAACCTTATTAAGAATATATAGGCCTATTAGAAGGATTGGATTAGTAAGCGAAGACTAAGACTAGCTATAGTTACTAAGCTCTAACTTGCGGCTTATAATAAGTAGTTTAATATTCTAACGTAGCTTCTTTAAAATTTATTTAATTCTATATAGAAGCGTTACAAATTAGTTATCGAGTCTAACGGTTATCTAATACCTTATTAGCTCGCTTATATAGCCGTTTAACTCAATTTGGTTAGCGCCGCGCTAGTATGGATTCCCCTGCTCCGCCATATGGCTAAATCGAAGTGTACTACTTGATGGCCATGGATTGGATCGGGAGCCAGTCCCTCGCGAGACCACGGCTCTTGGCAGCCTGGTCGCTCCTCCATGCCTCAGAGCTGTCTCCTTCCTGCACGGGCGTCTCATTTACAGCAGAGCGATGCCCCAACTTCTTCTACAGAGTGTCATCTGCATACAAGAAGCCGGTCCGGAACCTTTTTGCGGTCTGTGCTTTTTTCTATAGGAGAGATTTGCACTGGACCTGCCAGGCAAAGGAAAGTCGAAGGATTTTTCCGTAGAGCGGCTTCCTGTATGCAGGTGACCATCTGTAGTGAAAGGTTCGGGCATTATTACCGATCCGTCTTTCGCGTTCTTCCCGGTGGACTGTCTTTCGTTTCTGTTTTCGTTGCGTGCACCTTTAAATCGGTCGGCGATGCTTCAAATGCCCAGAATGTAGCGAGGTTGACACCACTAATGCTGGGCATCAGCGGCTTCAATCAACAGTGGAGTGTAATGATCCAGCGTTGGCGAATTTACTGCCTGTGTTTTGGTTGCTGGTGGACTCGCGGGAGTGACAGGCTCATCCTTGCTTCTCTCACGAGTTGGCGGCTAGCGCTTCTATCACCTTCGAAAGGAGGACAAAATTGTGCAATCTGTTGGAATTGAGCTCTCTTTGACAAGTACCGACGATCAGCAAGCAGGCTGTCTTGGGTAAGGAAGATTATTCATCCACAACCTCGTCATTCTTTCTCCATGGAGCGTCTCGGCAATTCCTTGTTCGTTCCGGTAGCGGAAGCGACTGTGCTCCTGGACCTTCACAGCAATTTAGCGGACAGCGGTCCGGAGGTATTCATCGATAGGTGCAACGCAATTCGGGTCGGTGTTCTCGCCGTGTTATGAAGTTTTTTGGTCGCGGTGCAACAATTCTTGGGAGACTTCAAGCAGGACACTATCTGGCCAAGACAGCAGAAGTTGCAGCTCGCCTTCCTGCAGTGGTGTTCACAACGGCGACTGAGGGAACTCGGACAGGGTCGATTGCGGAGGCTCATGAAGAATTGCAGATCGCAGTCCTTCAATGCGGTGCCGATCTTCGTATTAGCGTCGGAAGGAGTTGACTTGGTGAGCCTTGAACCATGACTGCCGAGCGTAAAACCTAAACAAGCGGTCCCAGGTACTTGGTAGTATCAAAGCTAAATGCAAAGGTAACAATGGTGGTGTCTTGTTGGGGATCAATACCCGCGTGTGAAGACTCTGCAAAGGCCAGCGCTTCAGACCAGGTAATTGAGGTCCGCTTCAAATTCCACGCAAAGCGTACATGTACTCCCTCAAGCAATGCGTAGGAGCAATTAATAATTACCTACTTAGGCTAACGCAACAATCTAATTAGCGGCGATCATCTATATAAGGCTATAAATACCTCGTAGATTTAATAGTTGTCTTTACGGCTCTTCTTAATCTAGTCGTCCTTAATATAGTATCTTTAATATAGTCGTACGAGGGTATTTAATACTTAATCTAGTATAGTATAGTAGCCTTAGCGCTTCCTTTAACTTCTAATCTCTATATCTATTACCGTAGTAGTAATC
>JAASFE010006047.1:272619-295355 GCA_013365205.1 Pseudocercospora cruenta
TAAGAGGTAGTCTAAGCGTCCCCTAAGACTACCGCCTTACCGAGACTTCTCGGCGGAATTCTTAGCGGAATTTCTCGAACGACGATAAGCGACGACGACGACGATAGCGTAATAGTTTATAGATATATAATTCTAAGATTAAGTAGGACTATAGGATACTACTAGACGCTATATCTAATTAATGTTTTAATAATTATTACTTAGAGATAAGGCTATAATCTAAGTATTAGTCTTAAAATCGCGTTAAAAGAGGATAGCAGCTCGAGAGGCTTAAAAAAGCTCGGGGTTTTCGAAAATGAGAATATATTGGCACTTTTAGCCGAGGATGAGCAGGATCAAATGACGCCGAAATGCTCGTGGATTTTCCATCATATCGTCACCCAGCTGTTATACGACGCTATATACACACCATGCGCCATGATCTCAGTTCAGCCATGCTTGATCTCGTGGGATGCCAGTATAGTCCTCTCGACAACAGGTCCATTGTAGCTTCGTCGTCCATAAACGCCGAACCATACGAGCCCTATGACCACGAATCCACCAAAAACAGCAATCGACCAATTCATCGTCTGAAGCGTCACCGGAGTCTCTGGTGGAAAGAAAGAGAAGAATACTGAGATGACCAGGAACACGGCGGAGAAAAGATTCACTGCAAGACCCCACTTTCCCATCGACCATGGTCCATAGCGGATTGGCCCGTCTCCGAGCTTCTTAATCATGATCAGAACTATGGGTATCAGGTATGAAGTGAAGATACCAGCCTCAGAAATTGAGACCAGGGCATTGAAGGCGACGGTGCTCCCGATGTTGATCAGAGCCAGTAGACCGGGGACAATTGTGCACAAGACAATTGCCCTAAGCGGCAACGCGAGTGTCTTGTTGACGTAGGCGAAGAAATTGGAGAATGGCAGTCCGCGATCTCGAGCGAAAGCCCAAGTCTGACGAGAGCTGGTAGCCAAGAACCCAATGGTAGCGCACCAGACCAAGATGATTAGGACGGCAGTCATCCCAGCAGCTCCTGCCGGACCAACTGCGTTATAGAAGACCTCGATGAAATCGTAGCCTGTAGGACTCGA
Organism: Pseudocercospora cruenta; assembly: GCA_013365205.1. NCBI lineage: Eukaryota > Fungi > Ascomycota > Dothideomycetes > Mycosphaerellales > Mycosphaerellaceae > Pseudocercospora > Pseudocercospora cruenta. The sequence continues at coordinate 273,696 of JAASFE010006047.1, forward strand.
TAGTGCGTCTTCGAATTGCGGCAGAATACAATACGAGAAGGCAATTGCTATTGCCCAGCCGGTGGCACCATTAACAATGACTGTGCTGATCACGGCCCAAGGGACAACACTGGCGGCATTGCGGACCTCCTCGGCCTATGAACATAAGAGGCTTCGTCAGTGGACAATACATATCCCGAGGATGAGTTTTGGACTGCTTACCAGATGAGCAGGCCCGTCATAACCAATCAGAGGTAGATTGGCAGAGATCAGTCCCACGAACCACGCAAGGCCATTGCTCTTCCAGCCGGCCATATTGTTGAATGTCACCCAGACATTTTTGCTGCTGCCATGCGGAGAGAAGTGGATCATTGGCACCAGAATGCCCAGGAATGCACTAAGATGGAGCACCATCACGAGCCCTTCAGTAATTGATAGGAGTCGAGTGCCGACACTGTTGATGAGGAAGACAACAAGCAGTACAGCCCACATGAGCAGTGTCCCATGCCATCTTTCGAAGCCATACGACGCATCATTCTGGACCAAGATGCCTTGTATCATGGTTCCTGCGAAGAATGCGCCAATTGCGGTATTCGCAATCCACCCAATGGTGGCTAGCTAGCCGACAAACCAACTGAGAAAGACCTTTTGACTTTCTGGCGCGAGCATTGCACACCGGTGATACTGGCCAGCTGACGTCGGCCAGATGCTTGCCATCTCTGCTAGAGACGCTGCCGTGGTCAAGGCTCCGAGCCATGCGTAAATGAAGCCATAGACCAGAGTTGGTGGGCCGCCGTTAATCATGGCTGTCAAGTTCGCGAAGAAGACTGCCTCCCATCTGCGACCAAGATCAGTAAGCACTCAAAGCATGTCGCTGAACAGCACGTACGGACCCAAAGTCGTCCAGAATCCGAAATGTCTGCGGACCTGTTGCACTTTACCGACCTCAGCCATAGCAACTTCATCTTGATCATAATGGACTGCGACCTCAGTCGCAGTCTCTGCCTGCTTCACCTCCTCCATTTTGAGCTCGATGACACAGTCCAGCCGCAAGTTACAGCAAAAAGCACTTTGTGATTTGTATATCCCAAAGCAATTACCTGGCTAGCTTATGACGATGACATGGTCGTTGGGCACTCTGCTATCACGGTGGTCACCTTCGGAGCTGGTCGTCGCCCCGAGAGCCCATCTGGAGAAAGCTCCAGCTCGCAGATGAGGAGCGATAAGAAATGTACATGGCATCGATCCTTGCTATGACACTACACCTATCACCTATCACCAGGGTCTAGCCTCTGGCCTGCCATGCGGAATGCGGAGAAAAAGCTTCGCTTACAGATGCTTGTCTAGTCTTGGCTTCGCTTGCGAGGTGAAGGAGCGATAAGCAGTTCTCTCATCATGCTCAAAAGAATACGCCAACTGAGCTGCGAATCAGAGCTTCGCCTCACGATGTCGAACTAGACTTTCAGGTCTGAGCAGTCTGCTCCACCCAGGAGCTCATGTTCCTCCAGAAACCACAAAGCTCCTCAGTGTTCTGATGGTCCGTACTGTCCTCATCGAAATCACTCATCGCACCCCATCTCACTTCCATCACGTCCTTCAACTCATTTCCTGGCTTGGCTGGCGTCCACTCTTTGGAATGATGTCCTTTCTTCGGCATGGGCACGCCTGTGGCTCCGAAAGTTGCGAGATAAGGCTGGTACTCTTCAGCCAAAGCTTCGATCCTGTTCAGGAGAAATTTGACGACTCCCTCACTACTGGGTCGAATGGTGCTGTTGAACCAGATGTAGAAATCGTGCTCGGGCATATCGGTGTTGAAGAATGTAGGCAGTAAATCTGCGGCGTGGACGGCTCCTCCTTGTCCGGAGAAGAAATTGTACTGCATCATGAACATCTTGCTCATGGAGTTGTAGGCGTCGAAGACATATCTCGTGTTGCACAAGAGTGAGGAACCTTTGATCACCTCGTGTGCGCGTTTCCAGGCGTCTTTGACATGACCATGCTTCTCTTGTATTGCGGCACGGTGCTTGGAGTATTTCTGACCAGGGAAGAAATGGTCCAGAAATTGTGCGAAGGTATCGTCGTTCTTGACATAGCAAGGCACGAAGCTCTTGCTTTCGTCGAAGACGTGGGAGACAATCATGGATGAAATGTTTTGCCAGAATTGACCTGTTCAAGGATCAGCATCTCGGATTCCACAGTGATCCAGCTTGAAGAGAGAGCTTACCGCTCTGCAGAGCACTAGTTGGGAGCTGCTTGATCAGCTTTCCATCAACGGCCGGATTGAAAGCGATGAGGCCAGTGTTAGTGTGCTCCTCCAGAATGATCTCTGAATTCCACTTCTGCAGGTCAGCGCTGCTAAGCTTTCTCAGGCAGTCTACGGCAGCAGATCCATTAGTTGGGCATCCAGCTTTGGTAGTGAGATTTCGAAAGATCCTATTCGTATAGCCCTCCTGTGAGCGATCCCACTGCCATAAGTAAGCCGGACTCTGCATCACTGCACGCTTGAATACCGGCGGCTCGCTCATAGTGAGGTGATGCAGAATGGAGCCAGCACCGGCACTCTCTCCCCAGACACCAATCTCTGATGGATTCCCACCGAACTTTGGACCATACCGCTGCGCGAATTCGAGCAACAATCGTTGATCCCAAAGGCCGGCATTTGGCGTCCCGAATTCCTCAATGGTGGATCCCGCAAGCCAGCCAAATGCACCCATTCTGTAATTTCCAGTCATGAAGATAAAATCCTGGTTCATGTCGCGAGCTGCTCGCAGAATTCCTGTTCCGTTGTAGAAGGGGATGTTGTCGCCAGCGCCAGCGTCCTTTGCTCCGAAGATGAATCCGCCTCCGTAGAACCATACCACCATTGGTAGAGAAGTACCGAGCAACGCTTTTGCGGGCACATAGAGATCGAGAAACAAGCAATCCTCGCTGGGTCCTTGCGGTGGCTTCTTAGGCAGAGTTGGAAGCTGAAGCCCACCAAAAGCATTGTCTGCGGCTTCAACGTCCCTAGCCTCGACGGCTTTAGGACAAGATGGCGGTGTCACTTGAAAGCAGAAGTTCCCTTCATTCGGCTGTAAAGCAGATGGATCTGGGATTTCGGCGGGAAATGCACTTCGCTGGAATCGATACTCTTCTGTAGGTGCTCTGCCGAAGCGCACATTCTGAAACGTGTAGAACTAGAACATGATCATAATTAGTTCATCTATCCTGTCATGATGTCCGGAGCTGGCCGAGACTCACATCGCCTTTCTTGTCATACGAAGATGCTTGATAAGTGCCCCAAGGCAATTGAACTTTTGGCAAGTCTGCCTGTGCTAGACATCCTGCTGTAAGCAAGCTCACAGCGCAAACGGAAGCAAGCCTCATCTTGGGAGCGCTGCAGGGTGACCAACTTGTTCGAGGGAGCTCGCAGCGAGTAGTGGCGAAATAGAGACGTGGCTGTTCTTGTTATATTGTACTGGACTTTCGGAATGGTCGGCTATGATTGAGGAGATTCTGCTGGAGTGACCCACCACGCTGCCATTCTCTTGCTACGCATTTGCGGGCAATGCCCAACCACAGCCCGGCCCGAACAAGAGTTCCTCAATGCCGCGTTGGACGATTCGTCGGAACGTGGATGTGTCCCATTCATTGGCCTCCACGTCGCATCCATGGTATCGAGTCTGTCAATCTAGGTTGATGATCTTCTGGGCAGACAATGCCAAGGCTACCATCTGCAAGAGTACAGCAGAATCCGCCCTGATGGTATATCTGTTGTATGTCGCAAGCAGCATTCTCAGAAGGGTCCAAACACCACATCTGGTGCGTTCGCATCAGAAGTAGCAGAGAGCAGAAATGGGAGTGAAGGAGCCGCAAAGATGAATGTGAAGGAGAAGGTTGTGTGCAATAATATGGTGCCATTTGCTAGCGCCGAAGCTCCCCAACGTTATGCGCCGACACCTCTTAAACTCACTGAGCCTGGCATGCTCGTAAACTATCTTCGGAGTTTTTATGTCCTTGACAGATCTGAGTCGGCACAAGGACGCCTGCAAAGTTCGTAATGTAGGATTGGCTCGAGCGTGCTGAAAAGCACGGCGGTCCTCGCAGCAATGATCTCTTCCCGCCAGAGGCTTGGTGTGAACTTGAGGGCGTGTACAGTACGCAAGCCTCGGGATGGCGCAAGCGACTTGTATGGCTGCTCTTGTCGCCGCCGTTGCTGAATGAGCCTTGGCTGTCGGTCAGAATGGTCCGCTCTGAATCACTTGGTGGCTATGCGAGCGGTCATCGGACTGGCGTTCAGTCGAATACTTGCTTCCAATGTCTTAGTGGCATTATGACTCTCATTGGGCCTCTGTCATTCACTGGGCTTCGTCCGCGATCATTGAAACGTGTAGACTTTCCGCCCTAGGCCGTAGAGATCGTGTAAAAGACGACCTACTGCCAGCAGACGATCCCCCTGAACTTGCGTTCGAGCCACTTCTTGCCTCTCGAGCGTTCGCCGCGCGAAGGTAGGACTGAAATGCTCTCTCGACCTCGAGTATCTCCTTAGGTCTCTTCGAAAATGCCAACTCATCCTCTTCTTCTTCAGGTTCTTCTACAACCTGCTTGTCGGAGATGCGATCGACTTCCTGAGGTTTGGTAGGCCATGGTGCATTCTGAGTCTGATCAGTCGATATGGTTCCCTTAGTTTCAGAACTATGCTCGGAGTCCCGCAGTGTCCCTGTCACTGTCCCTGACTGCGCGGGCATCTGTCGCTCAGACGTCGACTTTGTGGAGGGAGAGGTCTCCACCGTAGCGGCCAATGGTCCTTTAACGATCGGTCGAGGGGAGACTGGAGTTGAGTTTGGCATAGGGAAAGCCTCTGTCGATAGTGATTCTTCTTTCGTGGTTTCCGCAGCCTCTTTGGGCACAGGCTTGGAAGTCCTCCACTGCTCAATGATCTGTCGCATCTCTATGGCACGAACGAACCTATGGATCTCCTTGTGATGCTCGCAAATAGCGTAAGAGAGGGCGTTTGCCAGGTCGTCCACAAGCGAATCGCCAGTCGTTTCGGGCTTGTCAGAGGCCTTCAGAATCTCACCGATGCAGGCCTGGAGATAGACTTCTGGTATGAGCCGTTGGCAGAACTTGTTGTTGTCCTGCTTTCCCTTGCAAAGATACCAAGTTTGCCCATTAGAAATGTAGGCGTTCAGATCAAAGCCGAGTCGTTCAAGGAGATCTGCGTAAGCATTGAGCATCGACGCTTGGAGCTGATGCTCATTGACAGCACGGTAGAGAATCTCTTTCCTGAAGGCTGAATGTGAAGCATGCTTTCTGGTTGGTGTTGGTCCATTACTGGACGGATCTGAATCAAGTCAGCACAGCGGCCTTCGCAGATATAGTTCAAAGCCGTACCTCCATGCCCATGACTTCTGCTGCTCTTGGCTGACAGCTTGGTGGAGCTTAGGTGAACGACTTTACGAGGACCCGGGTGAGTATTAATTCGTAGTTCTTGTGTTATTGACATGGTGCAGAGTGATCCTGAAACAGGTACAAATAGTGGTACTACTTCCAAAGAGCTATAAGCTCATTCCAGAACCACGGTCAATGTCAAGCAGCTTGCACCCCTAAGATCTGCGACAGGGAAGAGACTTACATGTATCCTCAATCTCATCCCCGCTAACACAGCCGCACGTTGTTCATTCCATGCAAAGGCACGCCATCCGTGCTTGAGGAGGTGCACCGGCCAAAGATAGCTGCAGCCACGACGAACGAAGGCTGCACTTTTCAGATCTTGGCGAATAAGATCATCGTGGGCACGTATCCGGAGCGGCATGGCAGTGGTCTAGGTTCTGTGTAGGATCAACAAGCAAGTACGAAGGGACAATAATTGGGCAGGCTTACCTACAGCCGTGCACGCTATTGAGGTCGCGAGGCCGACAACCGACGCCAGGGCTCTAACATATGCTGCGCATATGCTTGCGGCAAAGCGCAGCAACAGTGTCGAAAGTGGTCGTCGAGCACAACGTAAGACGGAAGATCACGAACACTCTGCAGTATGCAGCAACAAAGCTCCTCGGACCGCTGACGAGCTGCCTTCCAAATGCCAACATAGCTTGCATTGTACAACTTGAAAGGATGCCGACATGCACTCCTTTCCAGCTCATTCATGCGCAAAGGCTCCTTCCCGAGGTTGAGATTGGAGGATTGTACTATGACGGAGAGAAATCTCGCCCTACTGTACGCTCGAGTTCAGGCCTTGGCCGCGTGGTCTTCGAAGTACTGTATGCTTTAGCATCTTGCGCAGCATCTGCAGGACATTGAACGCTGCGATCTGAAGGACGAGGCACAGTCGTTTCGATCGCACTGTGTGTGGGAAGCTCGTGTTTTCCGGTGAACGTCTTGTTTAGAATGCCACGAAGCATAAACCTTCACATGGTCTTGGCCAATGTAATAGGAGACCAATGTTCTAGCGTCCCTTTAAAGAGGTGGTAGCGCGCAATTTGCTTGCTCTTTTTCGCATGTTGCCGAAACGTGCCGTCATGGTCAGTGGGTCAGGCGTTCTATTCTCCATTTCTAAATGTGGTGTGCGAGAACATTAGCTGCGCGCTGTCAAGACCATTATGTTCGGCTGCTCTTGCTTTTGCGAATATGGTCAGAGTTGCGATAGGACAGTCGAGACTGCGAGCACTGGAGATGGCCAATTAAGCGCCTTACTGGTCTTCCCTTCAGCGCCTCTAAGCCATGCCGCATTATCAATCGTTGAGAATTGAAGGTTTCGAGTGATGGAAGAGAGAAGCTGAGAGCCGAACCTCAGATGCTCAGGTCCTAGTCGCCGGTGCTTACATTCGCAATGCGATTCAGGTCCGCGTCCAGTTGACCGTTCCCAGCAGTCGTTGTAGCATGGCCTCGTTTCGCTTCTGTCGCTGAAAACGTGCGTAGCCTAACGGGCAATAAAACCTGGGTGGAAAAAGGGTCCTCTATGAATCCTGCGTGGAAAACGTCCGCGAACGGGCCTACGTGGCGGCACGCGACCACAATCAACCTCGTTCATCAGTCCGCGACGCTGCCTGTGTGAGTGATAGAATGCTGTGGTGGGAGAGGAAGGTGTTGATGGGATTGGGGCCGAAGAGCATCGTGGTCACTGTTGTGATGGGCTGACGCGTAAAGAGAGAAAGACCCACCTCATCTGCCAAGAAATCAAACCCTTCCGAGAACCAGGTTCGCAGGATTCGTCAAGCAGGGATACGATCTACGCATTGGCACAGTTGGGGTCTTCTTTCTCGACGAAGAAGAGGCCCATCACTGCTATCGAAGATGTCTCGCAATACCGTCAGATGATCTAAGCATACAAGACAGATCTACAACGCACAATGAAAAGGAATGTCAGCCTCGTCATGCCGAAAGTCCCGAAGACAGACTCAGAGTCTCAGACGCAAAGGCACCGCAAGTAAGCACGAGATCAGACTATCGCAGACACTGGAAATGGCAAATGCGATTATGCCCTGCATGAGTGACACGAATGGTTGGAATGTGGTCATGGCAATCGAGATAAAAGTGTCTATGTCTCAAAGTTTTAGAGTCCTGCTGAACCTCATCTACTGTAGCTACAACGCCTTGCTCCTCACAAGACATATACCCGACAACATGCTGCGTCCTAAAGCCCAAACCCGAGCCTCCAGGTTGTCAGAAGAGTGACCTCATCCTCAGTAGCCCAAAGTCACCGGAGTGCCATATTCAACGGCCGACGATGTCCGGTTTGGTCTGTCTGGCTGCAAGCCCAGCTGGCGCAAGATTCTGTTGTTGCGTTCACTGAATATGTGGAGCTTGTGGCTTGCACGCTCCTTGAGAGATGACCCAGAGCTGGAGACACTGTTTGTTCGGCTTTCGTTCATCATGTAGTTTGGCGCTGGAGTGAAGGCGTTCATGCCGCTGAGATGATACTGGATGGCGAAGTGTCTTTTGATGGAGTAGACTTTTGACGACAGATTATTGTCGAGAAGTAAAGAGATCTAGTTTGCGAGCGCATCTGTGCTATACTTATATGCACTCCAGATCCTACAGTGCGCCATCATTGTCACTATTTCTGCTGGGATTAGATCAGACGATACTTGTCAACGCAAGGCGACGTTCGGGTTCGCAACCAAAAGATCCGCGTTCCTGATGATTTTGCATCATTGTTTAGAATGCGGAATCGTCGGTTTCGAAAAGTATCGAAGTCGTTGGGGCTTGGAGGTCATCGGTCTTCTTTCAGAGTAAGCGGAGCCTTGCGGGAGTATTGGCGTTCGTCAGCCCGAGTCCTGTCGCCATCCGCTTTGTCAACCTCCTTTTCTTTCACGGAGTTGTCGACGGAAACGGCGCCGTCCATTCAAGTGCGACCTCAACACTTTGCGAAGGTCGTGTGTTGAGCGTTGGACGACTTGATATTGTGCTAGTTGGGGTATCAAGACACGACTTGCCTTCTTGCCGTTCTCTGCAATTGAGCAACTGGGTGGCGCCCTGAGGAGATCAAGGTAAGATCCAAGATATGAGCCTGCGTCGCACGATGCCCTAAAGCAACCAAAGTTGTAATTTGTCGACTCTGAAAAGGTTTGGAGGAGTGGTCGGTCGGCTAAGTGAAAGTTCTAGTGGATGCTTCATCAGCTAAGCAGCTTCCTTACCTGGTTACAAAAAATGTCTGTGTAAAGAAGATCTTGGACCTTATTGCACTCGTCTTTGATAGCGCTCATTTTCGGCGCGCGTGTTGAATAGCATTCGCTCGCTAAATGCGGAGACTAATGGATGTGAGTGAGTGAATCTCTTAACACACCACTCGGCATAATTCCTTTTTACATGTGCGAAATTTCTCCACGACCAGTGTCCCATGCAATGGATGTCATTATCCCTTTGTTGTTCAAACTGTAAATTCGACCCTGGTACGCCACCGAAGGCTAATATTAGTCTTCCGGACAATCCGTTAAGTAAGTAACTAAACCTCTTCTAGCCTAGTATATACTAGGGTCTTCTAAACCTTAGTAATCTTATATTCTTATATATAATAGATCTACTAGTAAATACTAGCTATAATAGAGCGAATTGAGGTACTAGAAGTAAGTAATTTAAGCCGTATAGAAGGCTAATTCTAATAACTATTACGTAGAGCTAATATTTAGATAATAAGCCTATCTTATCGCTATATTAGAGTTAGATCTCTACTAACTCTAAATAGCTACTAACTTTACTAAAATTACTAAAAGAAGAGCTAGAAGAAGAGGATACTAAAATAATATTAAAGCGTCTTAGTAAGCCGGCTATACCTATAAACCTAGACCTAGAAATAGACGACCTTCCTTCTATTAGAGACTACTATCTAAGGCTCGAATAGTTAATCTATCGACTAGTTAGAAGGATATATTAATTAGAATAGCGACTTATCGAGTTTAGCTAATATTAGGCTTAGTAATAGTATCGTCGTCCGTAGGTTAATATAGTTTAGTAGCCTTCGAAGATACTATAGTTAGACTAGAGCGAGGCAACGTTTAGTTATAATAGCTAGATATAAGGTTATAGAAGTTATTATAGTAGTTAATATAGAGATACTAACTATAGTCGTTATAGCGCTATCTAGTTGTCCGTTTATCGACTTACTAGTACTAATACCTCTCTTTAAATACGTAGAATTAGTAGTATTTATAGTCTATTCGAATAGGCTTATACTTATTAAGAAAGTAGAGCTAAAGTAGTAACTTAGTCTTACCTTATTTAATATCTTCCTCTCTCTTACTTACTTACGGCTCTTTATAAAGCCTTAGTAGATTAATCTTTATAGTAACCTCTTCTATTAATTTAATATTAGTCTCGTATAGACTATAGATCTCTCGAGTACTAGAAAGGATAAGGTTCTATACTAGTCGATAGTAGAAGAGCTAGTATATATTATAGTACGACTTCTTCGTAGTCTAGTTATACGATTAAGGGTCGCTATATTAATACTTAGTAAGTAGGTAGGTATTAATATATATAGTATCTAATAGCTAGAAGAATAGTAGTATCTAGTTATAATAACTAATAAGTTAAGTTAGATAGTAGAAGCGTAACTAATCGTAAATATCTATACTACCTATATAGAGGTTATAATTAATAGTAACTCGAGGTTAACTAATAATTCTCCTCCTATTAGAGGACTATAGCGCGGGATTATAAATAGCCGCTATAAAGTCCCTTTTCTATTTATTAGTATTTCCCCTAATAACTAGCGCTTAGCGCTTTATCTCGTCTATTTCGTAATCTATATATACTATTATATTAAGGCAAACGAGGTTTGAATCTTACTATAGAAGTAATAGAATAGTACTATTACCTAAGGCTATTACCGTATCTACTAAAGTACCTAGTAGAAGGCGTATCTTCTTCCTACTACTAACTATCGCTACCTTTAATACTTATAGATAATCTATACTACTAGCCTTATAGGTACTATATCTAGTAACCTTAGCGAAGCGTATAAGCGATAATAATAGTATATTAGTAAATCTATTATCTATATAGATATAGTATTACCTACCTACTAGTAAGCTAAGTACTAACTAGAGTATAGTACGAGCTATTACTAAGAGCCGTTTAATATAGCTATTCGTAATCTTAACTTCTTCCTTACTTCTATATCTACTTAGTATCCTATCTATCTCTTTATAAGCTAGTAGACGGTTATTCTTAAAGCTAGTAATAAGCGAGTTAAATATATAATCGTATACGTAGCTAGTATCGTATAGAGCGAGAAGCTTATAATCCTCTAGATAAGGCTTATTCCTAATAACTTTAATATATCTACTATAGCTAGTAAAGCGGATAATAATCTTATTAATTAATATCTAGCTTCGAGGTAAGTAATATCTCTTAAAAGCGGCCTTAATACGAGTACTAATCGGCTCTAGTTTTATATACTAATACTTTATTACTAGTACCTAATCCTTTACTATATTCGATAGCTTAATAAACCTCTTTACCTACTAGAAGCGACGTTTCTTTATAAACTATATAGTACGGTAGTATAGTATTATTAAATCGTTAGACTAGTAGTTACTAGGCGTATTCTAACCTACTATACTAATATAATATACTAATCCGAGCTAGATATTAATTTCCGCTACTTTAATAGGTTTATAATTAGCCGTCTAGCGCTTTACTTTAGTAGTAGTACTATTATCTTATTACTAGCTAATATACTAATTAGTAAACCTAGTTACTATCTCCTTTACTTCCGCTATCTAAAATAGCTCTTAAATCCTTTATAGGAGATTCTATATCTTTCTAAACTCGGTTCGACTAGTAGTATAGTCTTTATATATAGATTTACTAGTAGAAGTATAGTTATAATTATTAAGTAGTTCTATATCGTATAGGTAATCCTTATTAATATCGGGAATATAGAATTAATACTTAATACTTAAAGGAATCTATAGAGGATCGAAGTTCTATAACTAAGAAAGATTTAGCTCTTCTACTATAGTAAACTCGATAGTTTCGCCTCTATTTCTATCCTCGTACGAATCCGTCTCCTCCGCGGGTAATCGGGGGTTTACTATATTAAATTTAGCCTCTTCTTCTTCTTCTAACTTAAGCTACTTATTAGATAAGGCCTTATTCGTTACTCGATAGAAAGTAGTATATAAGGATATTATTTATTTAAAAGAGCAAGGTTCTAATAGTCTATTATATGCTAAACTAGCATGTAAAGGGTTCTATAATAGCCAAGAGACGGAAGGCCTATGCACTAAGTTGCCGCACCTGCAAGCCACCCCTTCTAGTGCCAACCTTGCTATTTGGTAACGAAAATACTCAACCACAAAGGGATCCAGAGCAGTCTTCATGCGCTCAATTTCTACGCACGCTTTCGTGGCTCAAGCAAAAGCTCTCCAGATGGTTTCGCGCTCTTCTTAAATCCGCCGTCGCGAGTATGAATTCGCCGACCGCGCAAATATGTCGCTTTCGCGAATCCAGTCAAGGTTTTCCCTTCATACGGAGAGCACTTGTTGCGGAATAGCATGGTGTTTGGTTGCACTTCAAAAGTGCCCTGGTCGTTGAAAACACAAATATCACCGTCCATACCGACTTTGAGCTCACCCTTTCGGTGCTCAAGGCCCACCTGCTTGGCTGTGTTAACACAACACCAGTTTACAATGTTGAGTATTGTTTCATCAACGTCTAAGCTTCGTCGCATTGCCTCTGTCCAGAGGATGCTCAATCCAAGTCCGACTGAGCTGATGCCACCCCACGCATTGAAGAAGTCACCCTTGCCAGTATTTGAGCAACAGCTAGCTGTCTTTGGCTCTTCGGCTCCAGGTACATGGGAAGGCAAAAGCTTAAGATTTGGTGTGCAGGGTGAGTGATCGGACACTACGGTCTTGATCACACTATCGTCAATGTCCAGCATTTCCTTCCACAAGCCGTCCTGGTTCGCCTCTGATCTGATTGGTGGGCAGCACTTGTGCCTGGTATCGCCGTCTTGAATCTTTTCCGCGGCCAGACTCAGATAGTGGAAACAGGTCTCTGCAGTGATATTGATGCCCTTTGCACGCGCCTCTCTCAGCATTGGTATCGCTTCAATAGCTGATAGATGAACAATGTGAAGCGGTAATCGGGGTGCTAAATGGGCGAGGCTGAGGATCTCCAAAATCGCATATATTTCGAATGATGAAGGCCTTGAATCAAGAAACGTCTGATATTTGTCCAGTGGTCCAGTTGGCTGAAGTGGTGGCAGCGACCATTGTACATCATCACCTACAGACGCTGTGACCGGAGGTATCATTTCGGCATGAAACATTACTGTTGTCGGCTCATCCGCAAGCTCTTCGAAGACCTTAGCGATGTCGTCTGCTGAAACAGCAGGAAACTCTTCGACACCACTGTCGATGAGGAAACCTTTGAAGCCTCGGACGCCTGCCTTCACAAGCGGCTTTAGCTCTTTGGTATTGCCAGGTACGATGCCACCATAAAATCCTACATCCACCCAGCATTTCCCTTGAGCTGCGTTGACCTTTTCTCTTAGTCCGTCCATAGTCGTTGTTGGTGGGATTGCATTCAGTGGCATGTCAACCACGGTGGTAACGCCTCCGAAAGCAGCAGCCCGCGTCCCGGTATAGAATCCCTCCCATTCTGTGCGGCCTGGCTCGTTCAGATGCACATGAGCGTCGACAAGGCCAGGTAGTAGCACATGCGGGCTGTGGTCTGCATAAGGCGTTCCAGGTGGGAAAGAGTCCTCAGGCAAAACCGAGTGAAATATCGATATGATCTTGCCCGTACTTGTGGATATCACAATTGTCGCGGCCGACAGCCTGTCTCCCACCACAGCTCTTGATGATGCTACAACCGAGATTTGTGAGGCATCGATGCCAGCAAGGATTGGCGAGGCTTCTGCAGACGAGCCATCCACGTTGTGTGGTGTATCTGTTCCAGTTGCAAATGGCGCCATGATCGGATGCGCTTCGAGTGTATGATCTACGTCTGACTGTTCGTTGAGCCTTTCAGCAAAGAGACCGCTCTGAAAGCATCAAAGCCTTGTGACGTATGTAAGAAGTATAGAGAGGAATGAGAAAGTAATATAGAGGTGCGATCACTTGCAGTGAATGTCTGTGTGTGAGGTCCTGTCAGAGAACCAAGGAGGGGCGTGCTGCCGCTGATAAGAGGCATATGAGACGGCATCTCCCCAGTCGGAGAAACGCATATCGTGCATATGAAGGCGCAACTCCAGGTCGGGGACGGCGCATGAATAGAACAATGGCATGTTCTCGGAAGCAAGCAGCTGGGCTTGAGGATGCCGGCAAAATGAGAGCGACGCGAGTTCTGAAGGGCGTGTTCTGGCTGCTATATTACTCGATCGTAACTTGCGATAGGTGCGGTTGTCGGTTAGAGGGCCTTATCAGGACTCTGGCCACGAAGGGAAGCGTTTATCTTGAGATGTTGGGAGCTCCAGTCGCGCTAGGACTTGGCCGCGGCGCACGTCGACAGATCACATGATCACGCTGCTAAAAGAAGATCCGATCATTTCCGACTGCTTGGAATGCCTGAGATTTGGGAAACAACATTCCTCGCAACCGTTTCAATGCAATATTGGCCGCGACCATCCATCAAAGCGCACTGTCATACAGGCAATGCGAAGAATCGGCATGTCTGATGCTCTTCTGGGTACCTCCCAACAGATTTAGAGGATGACGTCCAAGCTAAAGGCCTTGAAACTCAATACCGACCTCTGCTATTTCGATCGAGTAATGCTTACTCGATGGCTTCCCATGCCGGGAGAGCTTCAGCCTCGCCAGCAACGAATTTCGTCGTGTCACGATACGGGCGATCGCATACGTTACATTCAGCTCTCTGCGCCTCTCCATTGCGTGCTGGTCCATCTTTCTAGTAGTGTCAAAAACGTTGGGTATTAGCCGCCATTGTGCAGACTCGAGCAGGTTCGGTAGCATCTGTTCAAAAGCTGCCGGTATGTACGTTCGTCTTTTCAAAGTTGCATGACTGTAGGGTGCCGCTTCCAGGTGGACGGACTTCGGCGATGGACACGATTGCGGTGTGGTCTTGGTCGACATTAGAGCTGGCCGGTACCGCTCCAGCACGATCTTGGACGGTGCCTCCCAGCACCAGCGCGCATAGGCAATACTTCCATGCGGTGTCCACTTCCTGACTGCCGACAACGTGTCTACTCGACCTCGTCTCGAGCTACGAGAGTCTGCAGGTCTGAGATACCCGACTGAAGCAATGTATTCGTGTACCTATGAAGCTTTCGCCAGTCGTCTTGTACACTGCCTGACAGTCACCCGGTATATGGTCATAGCAGGAGGCTGATAAAGTAGAAGCGATTGACTTGACTGCACAAAACGGCGCCTGCGAGGAAGAGACAACAGGAGAGAATTGCGAGTAGGTGTTCTTAATTGCGTGCACAGGAGGTGCTTTCAAATGCTGGTCGTTGCTCGGCTATTGAGCAAATGCGTTCGTCTTGTGTACCTCGTTTTCGCTGACATTCATGCGGGAAGATGAGTAGCGCTGCAGAGAGCATTCAGGAGGCCTTAAGAACCGAGGACCGCTTGTGGCACTGTTGAACGCCAGACCATCAAGTGTCCAGAACGGATGTTGGTGACTGTCACTCAGTTATTACACTGTCAAAGATGGCCATGGAACTCGACCCCCTCGCAGAGAATAGCCCGTGCCTCAGAGTCGCAAACACATCATCATGTGCTATGACTGTTGCGCGAGGAAACCTTCATTGTCTCTGAAGTCGCGCGCGAATGGTCTGCACGGTGGACGGCGAAAGCATGGACCTAAATCGGTACCTACAAGCTCGCATTAGCGTCACGAAGGTGTGGGCTGCGGTGAATAGAGGCTAATGCCAACATTCCATTTAGAGGATTTGAAAGCGTCGACAAGCCTGGATTCGTATGGCGTGCAGGCGAAGGTCTTCGACGAGCCTTGAAAAGCTTCACGTGGCCATCACGTACTGTGACTTTACGAACTGAGCTCGTTCTGCGAACCCGCCGTTTCTGTTGCTTGGTAAGAGCCATCGCATTGTGATATCGCATTTGATGGTAGGCTGCCCGGGCATCGTTGCTGAAGCAAGGTCGACACACGGAGAAGTCTTCCGGGGAGACCTTGAATACAGACGCCATTCGACAGCATAGCCGAGATGAATCCTATCACCAATACGAGTTTGAATAACGCGAAGTGCGAAGGACGTTCGCGATGTCCATTCGCCCTTCTTTCAGCCGAGACAATGCCGCCGCAGCCTGAAATCCTTGCAGCATGTACTGTAGATGGACACCGGTCCATATTTCGCGTGTTCTTTCTTCGGTCTTATAGAGGTAGACTTGGTGGACGACTACGCCTGCTCTCACATAAACTGGACCCAAGCCGTCCTGACTCGCGAACTGCGTCATTGGAGAATTCCAGTACCTTACTTTCCCATCTGCCAATTCTTATGCATATCGCAAGAGGCTCAGACATCGCCCGCCGAGATATTGAACGCGCGGAGGTCAGCTTGGAGTAAAGACTTTCAATGCCGTAGTTTCCGTATAATGCACATCGGCCGCAGGTCTAGAAGCAACTACTGAGGCTCTTGTCATAACACAAGCGTTTCAGTCTGCACATGCCTCCCTATGTATGTCGTGATATATTCCGGGCCTCGCCAGGCAGTCCTAGACAGCGGGCTGACGACCTGCTGGGTCGCCGTAAAAGCAAATTAAAGAAGCTGGGATTCATATTTCCTTCGCCGCCAACCGCCCACGTCGTTGTTGCTATTGAATTCTTTCTGCAGCGAGAATGCGCCTTTGTGTGACACATCAGGTACAGTAAGACATATGGGGTCATCTGCGACGAAGTAGAGTCTGCAAGTAGCAGTGGTAAGCAGAAGATGGAGTGAAGTTGCGCAAGGGAGACGACAGGTTCGCAGATCGTGCCTGACGATCGCTTAGCTATTTTGGGGCTAGCTCGTGTTGAACCCTGTCTGTGCCGTGAAGAACTGTTCGTTCGGAGAACCCTCTTCTCTTCTCTCTGTTATACTCTACTCCGTACCATGCTGCACGAACATGGCCATCCTAGCTGCCAATGTCACTGCTGGCCGCCGCAATGCCGTGGTGCTACTGGTCGAATCCTCTCCCAACAGCTTGTCGCCCACCGGCACAAATGGTTAGTGATTGTTCCTCGGCGATTCCGTACCATCTGAGACACACAGACACAAGAGCATGCTGTGGCAGCTTTACGGCATGCCGATGCTCATAGCAATACCGAATGCAAATTGTTAGGTTCCATCACCTTCCCTACACGGTACGAATGGCGGACTTCTGCTCCTGCAAAGCTTCCATTCCCCTGTCAGCCGTCCAATGGCCCGCAGCTGCATGGGTGTCTTGAGCCCTTCCTGCTATGATGAACGCTTTGGCATTCATTTAGTCTTTCGATTACCTCCTCGCTCATCTCTCTGCGCTTGGCCGTTTTACTCGGCTGATATTGGTCTTCTACTTTCTCGCGTAGCACGAGGACCTTCTCCAGGCTTGATGTTCCACCGGTAACTCGTGGTTCGTACCAAGTCTGTGTCACTCCTTTGAATCCTTTTCGTTTCTTGCGCTCGTTGGCGGCTTCAAGAGGGTTGTTCAATCCCAACCCTCATTCAGGGCGGCAGGAGGAGCAGACCGTATGGGGCGTGAGCACGGCGAAAATGCACAGACGGCTCTTCCAACAAGCCATCGTCTTTCTCTGGTCTATTTGCATCGTTTTGGCATCACAAGCGCCTTCGCTGGGTGGTCAACAGATCGATGATATCCTTGGGGCAGGTGCTGAGGACTTCTTGCAACGGCATCATCACCATCAACACCATCAGCATCTGAAAGAGAAGAGGCAAACAGGGCGCAAGTCAACACCAGTGACGGGCATCCGAAATGCAGGCGTCGCACCAAGGCGAGAGATCAGAGATCTTGCGAACAGGCCTGATGAGTTCAACCTTTTGCTCCTTGGCCTGAGGAGATGGATGGCAGAGCCGCAGAAGCAGCACCTGTCGTACTACGATGTATGCTGTAAGTTGCTCTTGAACTCCACCGATAATTCTCCCTGCTAATTCCTAAAAAGCAATTCATGGCAGACCTTATGACAGTTGGGATAATGTGCCGCCCCGCGATGGTCAGAACAGTCCTGGATACTGCACCCATGTGTCGAACTTGCTGCTGCCATGGCATCGACCATACCTTGCACTTTTTGAGCAAACTCTGTACAGCCATATCATTGCGATTGTCAATGAATATCCGGCTGGTCCAATGCGTCAACGTTTCGCTAAAGCTGCGGTGAATGTACGCTGGCCCTATTGGGACTTTGCTGCTACACCAAAGGACGGTAGCAGTGTTTGGCCGGAGATCATCACAAGAGAAACTGTTCCAGTCATCATGCCTAATGGCTCTGCAACAATCAAGAACCCCCTTAGGTCGTATGAATTTCATCCTATATCGGCAGCCGATATGTACTTCAATCCCGTAAGTCCATCACATCCCCGCTCTGGCAAATAATGCTCATAAGGTCTACAGTTTGCCTCCTGGCCAGAGACGCTGCGGGCGCCGACTGGCTGGACTTTCGATGCAACCAGCCAGAACGCGTTAATAAAGCAGCAGGTCGATAATCAGCATGTTGGATGGCAAAATCGTATCTACAACATGCTAGTCTACTACGACAACTTCACTCAGTTCTCCAACGAGGCGTGGATACAGGACCACTCGAACGCAGACAGCATCGAAGCGATTCACGATACGCTGCATGGCATCGTTGGTAATGATGGCCACATGACATATCTGGACTACTCCGCCTATGATGCAGTATTCTGGCTCTTGCATTGCAACCTGGATCGCCTATTCGCCATTTATCAGTTCTTGCACCCGAACACATGGGTCGAACCAATGCGAGCTGTAGTCCAGTCATACTGGATCAAAGTTGGCGACCTGAAGGATGCAAACTCTCGTAAGTTACTCGGTGCTACAATGTTTATGTTGCGCTGACACAAGCAGCTCTCGAACCATTCTCGAAGGACACTATCGGCACAAAATGGACCTCAAATATGGTGGGCTCTACTGAGCAATTTGGTTACAACTATCCGGAAACCGCCTCGAAAAATGTTAACGACGTCAGAAGAGCTGTGAACCAGCTCTATGGTGGCAATGCCGCTGCTGGAGGTCCCATGCGGAAACGCGACCCATTGCAAGCAGCCACGCACGAGCAGGTTAAAGCTGCTGCTGGCATGACAGTCGACGGACACCTCCGGGACTACGCAGCGAATATCATTTCTAACAAACATGCACTCGGCAGATCATATGGCATCTACCTGTTTGTTGGCGACGTAGACGATTCCGATCCATGCTCTTGGGGCACTTCGCCAAATTTGGCGGGAGTGCAAGCTCCTTTCACATCGCTTTCTGAAGGACCGGATCCGAGCAAACCAGGCATCAAGATCTCCGGAACCGTACCCTTGACTGATACGCTGCTCGAGAAGGTGAAGTCGGGCCAACTCAAGTCTATGGACGAGGACGATGTAGGACCGTATCTCAAGGACAATTTGCAATGGAGAGTGGCTACTGTAAGTCAATTCATGGGAGTTCGACATGCAAGGTGTGCGCTAACTAGTTTTAGTTCGACAGCAAACCAGTGCCTATGGAAAACATGCCTGACCTCTCCGTCGTGGTTACAATGGCCATGATAAAACCTGCGGAATCCGAGGATCAGTTTCCCGAAAGGAGCGAATTTCGAGAGCTGGAGCATATCACGAAAGGTCGTCCTGGTGGTTGCTAACTCTCGGAACTCTATTAAAGGGGACTCTTTATTACCTTACCGCATACGGAAGCGTGAAAGGTCTTTATTATATAAAGGTATAATAACCCTTTTACGCTACTAGCTAGACTTAGTTCTATATCTTATATATCTATCTTTTAATAGGTTATAAGCCCGGGTACGTATTTCTAAGATAGTAGTAGAAACGATTACGGCGGCTATCGAGACGCTAAAAGAAGCTTAGACAATTATTTTAACGAATACGGAAGAATTTAAAGAATACGCCTAGGCGTTAATAAAAATCGACGAAAACGTCGATAATACCGATAATATAATAAAGGCCGAAAACGGCGGAAACTAAGAAAGTATTAAAATATAAAGCGATAGAAACGTCGATAATACCGATAATATAATATCGACCGAAAACGGCGAAACCGAGGAGGATACTAAAAATAGAAATATAGTATAGAGCGATAAAGACTAATACTTTAAAGAAGTCCCGGCCTATAAGGATTAAGTAAGTATTTCTACTAATAAAGATATAGCTTAAATCTATTTAAGATCGCTAGTCGTAAATTATAATATACTATCTAGATTATAGCGGCGTAAGGCTAATAAACGACGAAATAGACTTCGAGCCGCGCGGATATATAATTAACTCGAGTTAAATATAATAATACTACTAGTAGAAATCCGGCTCTAAATAGTATCCTATATAATCGACGATACTATTAAGAAGCGCGAGATAGATATTTAGAATATAGATAGGATTATTATAGAGCTAAATATAGAAATAGAGAACAATACTTAAGAATAAGAATACGACGAATAGTAAAAGGCTATCGATAAGAGAATTTAATGCCGATATCTTAGAATTAATATAATACTTCGAAAACTATTTAAACTAGCTATACTTCGCGTCTATATCGCCCTCTAGAACGAATATATAAAGACTTACTACGACATACTTTAGTAAAGGTAAAATAATTTTAGAGTAGACGTAGAAGAATTCTACTCCCGCTCTATAGAAGCTAAAGGATATATCTTACTAATCCTTAATAGTTAAGATAAAGCGGTTTTTATATAGGAGATACTAATCCTAGATACTACTTAACGACTATTAGACCTACGCTTCTATAAGTAGGATAGAGCCGGACTAGTACCGGAGCTAGGCGCTATAAGCTAACTAAGTACGTAATAATAGATTACTAAAGTAATTAAAATTAGCCTTTAACTAGGTATCGAGGATATTCTAGATAACTACTTTAGTATCGCGTATTAGATCGATCCCTATTATAGAGAATATAATAAGATACTACGGCGGGAGTAAGAAATACGTATAATAGATCTAAACCGACCCGCCGATAGAATCCGATAATAAGTTAATATATTTATTAGAATAGTACTACTACTAATTAAGGATTAGTTCTAGTAGGATATAATTACGAACTTTACGGAACTAGACGGCGTCTATATACTATCTAAGAAATAGATAGGACTAGAACTTCCCGATAAGCTATACTAAAATAAATAGTTCTATCGAGTAATAATATACTTAAAGATTATATAGGAAAGGATTAAGGCGGTAGGGAAAATCGTACTTATAGTTTAGTTAGCTATAGTCTTAAAGGATATATAGATATTAGACTTAGGCGCTAATATCTTCGTCTATAATAACCCTACTTAGTTTAAGGAACTATATACCTTTAATATTATAGTATATACTATAAACTAAGATAAAGGAATACGAATTCTCGGAGGAGGTACTATTATACTTATATTAAGAGATAATAATAAGGAGCCCTTTCGTCTATAGCTTAATAATATTATATATATACTAAAGAGTAGATATAACCTACTTTCGGTTTCGAAATTATATTCCGTAGGAATTAGAATTATAAGAGCGTAAAGAGAAGGTAAGAGTAGTATAATACTAAGGATACTAGATAGCTCTACCGTCGGTATAGTATATATAACGAATAGACTATATTAACTCGATCTAATATCCGTTCCCGAAATACCCGAAGAAATTTAAGGTCTAATAGTCGCGAACGTAGACTAAACGAATCTAGTATAGTAAGAGTACTCTAGACTTAGATATCTTAGTCTATAGCGAATACTATAACTTTATAATTAAGCTATAGAACTACGGGTTACTAAAGAATAAGTTAAGGTTATACTTAGATAAATCTACCCTATATATACTATAGCGAGGGTAGTAGTTTATATTCTAAGGGAACCTACTCGTCGACGTAATAGTTAGAAGGGTAAACTAGTTTATATTAACATCTAAGGACTATACTCGATTATAGGATAGGATAATATATAGTACTTAGTTTTCGCTATAGATAATATAATATAGTAGACGAACGTAATCTATTGTAGAGGCTACTTCGGGTAGGCATACGCCCTTCCTATAGGTAGCTTCTCAACGTAGATAGACTTGGAATTAGA
>JAASFE010006047.1:329736-410543 GCA_013365205.1 Pseudocercospora cruenta
CAGCTCGAAGTTCTAATAGCTGAACTTGAGAAGTAGAGCGAGGCAATGTCAAAGGATCCCGCTACTACTATCTCGAAGATCCTAGCCGAAATCGATAAGTTACCGTAGCGGTAGGCACTCGACTACTATATAAACAAGGAGCGCCTCTTCTAGGAATTCCTCTATGTACTCTACGAAGCTATCGAAGCTGCCTTTAAAGCTACCTTCCTAAAGCTGCTAGACAAGGACCTCGACACCTAGATCGATAAGCTAGTAGACTAGTTAGTAGCGATCTTTAATAACTTGCCTCCCGTTAGTAGATAGAAAGCTATCGACGATATAGCGAAGAAGTCTAGCGCCTGGAAGCGTGGCAACGATAAGACTAAGCTTACCCGCTTAAACGTCCTCGCCTAGCGGAGACGACTCCTAGCATACCTCAACTAGCGCGTTTCTAAGGGCGAAGACGATGCCGTCCCTAACCTCGACGAAGACGATAACGGAGGCGATAACGGATTGGTGTGAACTACGCGTAATAGACTAAGACACTAAGTCTATAAGGAGTCTACGTAGTCGCGGACATTCTAGGACCCGGGGATTCTATTATAGAGGCCACTTCGGGCAGGCATACGCCCTTCCTATAGGTAGCTTCTCAACGTAGATAGACTTAGAATCAGACAATACACTTCGAACTTTTAAGCCCTCTAACATAATCCGATTAAAAGATCTTAAGATACTATTCGTCGAGCTCGCGAATCTTTATAAGAGAGAGGAGAAACTTTATAATACTATTATTAAAGCCTATCGATGCGATAATTAGTTTAATTAAGGATCGTAGAAAGCTTAGTATAAGAAAAAAGGTATTATACTAGAGCTAATAGCTTTATACGCTTATTATTAAGTAGGTATTACTAAGCGAGTAAATTATACGCTACGAGAAGGAGCCGCTACTATAATCTAAGCTATAGATATAGTATAGTACGTTCGTAAAGTCGTACTTAGTTAAGGTAATAGATTACTTAATTAGACGACGCTACCTTAATTACTATAGCCGGAAGTAGTTAAATATAGTAACTAACTAAAAAATCGAAGTCTAACTAAAGTACTAAAAAAGATAACTCTATAGGAATAAGAAAAGGGTACTAAGCCCGATCTTTTAAGAGAACGGATATAAGGTAGTCGAGTTTTCGTAAGCTATACCGAAGAATAATATAAAGGTAAGCCTAAACTCTATTACCCTAAGGGATAGATAGGATAGTATATAGGCGTAGAGAATAAATTAACTAATAGAGTATAGAACGCCGAGAAGTAAATTATCTAACGAGTAGCCTATAATTAAGTCTAGAATAGAGAAGGCCTAAACGATATATAATTAGGAGCGACTACTAGCGAGCGACTAAGGCTAATAGTTTATAACCCGAATAGGCCCTTACTAATTAATAGTAATAGCGAAAATAAGGATAGGGAATATAGAGATAGTATAAGGTCGAAATACTTTTAGGATAAATATATAATAATAGTAAGAAAGAGATCGGCGGAGGATAGCGACGATAAAGAAGATATACCTAAACTAATAAGGTATAAGCTTAAGAAGGTTATAACGCGTCGCCTTAAAAAGGTAAAGGCGCTACTTACTCTAAAAGGAAATTATATATAGGAAGACGACTACGTAGAACGACCTAACGACGAACTAAATAACTTTAAACCTAAAAAGAATACCGTAATAATATCGAGAAAATAAATAGGAATTATTAGCCGCTTCTTTACTAAGCTTAAACCTAAGAAAACCGAAACCTTTAATTTCTAAGAAATAGAAGTTAGAGTTTAAAGTAATAGTATAATATAAAGATCTATCTATATACTAAATAATAAGGAAGAGCTTATATTACTAGATATTCCTACTTAATAAGGATTACCTCTTCGAAGAGCGTCTATAAATAATTAGTAAAGAAGATTAATTAAGGAAAGTAATTAGTTCGGAGGCATTTTTCGACGATAATTAATAGCGGACAATTCTTAACTAAGTACGGCGGGTAGTAATAAGTTCGGCGTCGTAGCCCTATATCGAGAAGGATATAAACTACGGGATATTACTAATCTAATATAATAATTCTAAAGGCCCGAGTAAGAGGACGAAGGACGTTTTAAGGAAATAGAGGATAATATATATAGACCGCCGACTTTAGTATAATACTTAGTAAGTAATATAGCTAATAGTAATAAAGTCGACGATAACGATAAGGTTAATAATACCTAGTACCTTAATACGAACGAAGACTTTAAGGAAGATAAGAGAATAGTTAAGGACGGCTTTAATAACGAGCTACTCGATACCCTTAACTAGAGCGATAGTACTAAGTACGCTCTTACGCGATAGAGATAGCGCCGCCGTAACGCTAAGGAATATAAAATTTCCGAATCGGATAGCGATCGGCTATAAGGTAGAATAATATTTAAATAAGAATAAGGAAAAATAGCTAAAAATAGGGTCCCGGATTAAGATAAGTACTAAGTATACTTTAACTATAACCTTAACTATAAGTAGGACGATAAACCTTAGATAATAAAGCCGAGAGGACGTATTAAGAAGAGTTGTAATTATTACTATAATAGTACGAATAGAGCTTATAATAGTAAGAAGCTATATAAGCTATATAAAAAACGTAACCTCGAATATATCTACTTAATACCGCCGACGGTATTACGGAGATATATATAGTATTATATAGAAAGTAAAATTTATACTCCTCTTATATTAAATAGCGACGGGTCGCTCCCGAAGCGAAAATATAATCGTACGCCGACTAACGACGAGGGAAAATAAGGGGGTTAACTTCGAACGAATAAGTACTTCTATTATTAGAAGGGAAGTAAAGTCTATAATAAAGAGCTACTATACTATTTATCCGACCTATATACGAACTATATTAACGCTAAAAAGCGATATTACTTATAAGAGTTTAGCGCGATATATAGATTAAAACCGAAATACTAAAATTATTCGAATAAGGAAGCTTAATACGATAGGGAATAGCCGTATTTAACTTACGAGTCGAAAGGGTATCGCTATAGGTATAAAGGAAATAATAGAGTATACTAGGCTATTAAAACTAATAAAGTAAATCGGTTTTAAAAAGATAATAGACGCTACTCTCGATATAAGCGGTATAGTAAGAACGATACTTATAATATAGAACTAGGACGACTATATAAGCGTTATTAAGGAGACCTACCTACTACGCGGAAATAGAAAGGTAGGTACTAGGTTAATTATAGATATCGCCTATAGACTAAACTATACTAGGTTTATTTAATAGATATAACTAAGTACCGGAATAATAATAACGATAAGCTAGAGTTCGATCTAAATACTATAAAACTAGATATTAAGGTAACTAGGCAACGACTACTCTAAGAAAGGGGGTAAATAGTAGACTAAAATATACCTATATTCTAGGATAATTACGATACTTCGGACTTAGAATTACTATATAAGATAAGAGAAGAAGACTAGGTAAAGAGAGTTTAGGAAAGAAGCTATTAAAGGCTTTAAGGCTTTAGACTCCTATCTAAAAGGATATAGGAAATCTAGTCTAAGTAGAATAGTCCTTAAGAGACGGATCCGATCCTAACCTCGGACTTAGAGGCGGAATAGGTAGAATATAATAACCTTAATAAAGGGTCGTATATAGAGATAAGGAGAAGGCTTCGAAATATATAACTACCGGAGGCGTTTCTTATAGTAATATTAATATTTACGCTTTAAGAAACCGCGAATAAAGCGCTATATCCGGATCCCTAATTATTTATAGAAGCAATTCGAAGCCTTAAAGCAAGGTATTAGAAAGCTATAATATAATTAGAATATAATAGTCTAATTAAGAATAGAACTTAGGAAGTTATAGATCTATTACTAAGACGGAAGGCGCTAATATATAAGTAAATATTTCGGAAAAAGATTAGTAAGAATAATAAAGTACTTAAATATAAGGTACGACTAGTAGTATAGGGATTTTAATAAGTAGAAGGCTACGACTATATAGAGACCTATTCCGAAGTAGTAAAGGCGGTGGCCTATCGACTACTATTTATACTAATAATTCTAGCGGGATAGACATACTACTAGATAGACGTTATTATAGCTTTTCTTAATAGCGATATCTATAAAGAAGTATATATATACCTACTATAAGGCTATCCTTACCCGGGAAAAGTACTACGACTACGTAAGGTACTCTATAGTCTAAAGTAATCTCCTAGACTTTAGTATAGAAAACTAAGATAATAGTTAATTATAAATAACTAGAAGATATCGTAATACGACGAATATATCTTCTTTTATACTAAGAAGTACCTAATTATTATAGTTTATATTAACGATATTAATATCTTCGGATTAAATAAGGACTTTATCCTACTATTTAAAGACGAGCTTAGGGAAGCTTTTAAGATTACCGATATAGGACGCGCCGAGTAGTATCTAGGCATATAATTTAACTAGACGAACGAAGGATTATACGTATATTAGAATAGCTTTATATAATAAATATTAGGGAAATTTAGCCTACTTAGTATAAAGATAGTAATAGTTCTATTAGATCCGACGAAGAAACTAGTAAAGGATATAATTAATACCGCCGAATTAAAGTTTAAGACGAACTATATATTAATTATAGGGTCGCTAAATTACCTCTAGTTAAAGACGAAATAGGTATTATTATTCCTAGTTAGATTAGTCTTAAGATTTAGTTCTAATCCTAATTAGGATTATAAGGACGTAGTTCTTTAGATATATCGTTACTTAATAGGATTAGCTAAGGATAGTCTATACTATAAAAAGAATAGAGATCCTATACTACGGGGGTTTATTAATAGTAATTAAGGAGGATATATAGATACCGGAAGATTAACTATAGGATAAGTATTTACTCTCGCTAGAAACCTTATATCTTAGTACTCGTAAAGATAGAAAATAGTCTCTAGCTCGTTAATAGAAGTAGAGTATATAGTAGTATCCGATACCTATAAGGAGGCTCTCTAGCTAAAGGGATTCTATAATAAACTAATCCTAATAATAGGATATTAAAGGTAAGAGATAGTCCCGCTAGCTATTAATAATACCCCGGTATTAAAACTTACGAAGAATCCTAAGTTTTATAGGCGAATTAAGTATATTAATATTCGATATTACTTTATTAAGGAATACGTAGAAAGAAAGGATATTAAACTAATTTAAATATTACGTAAGGAAAATCTAATAAATCTATTTATAAAGCCCTTACTTAAGGGCCTATTCTATAAGTATAGAGAAACGCTAGGTAAAGCGAAGCCTAACTCTTCGACTTAGCTAAATCTATAAGCTACTACTTAAGGGGGAGAGGCGCTAAGGTAATTAGAGTTAGGGGGAGTATTAAAGGGGACTCTTTATTACCTTACCGCATACGGAAGCATAAAAGGTCTTTATTGTACGAAGGTATAACAACCCTTTCACGCTACTAGCTAGACTTAGTTCTATATCTCACATATCCATCTTTCAATAAACTCGTGCGCAACAGAACCGGAATTGCAATAGACCGGCGGAACTAGATTTTGACCTTCAGCGAGCATATTTTCGTTCGATCGCTTCACTGTACAGCTTTGAGAAGCAAAGAATCATTACCAAAACAGCCTTTCGGCTGAGGATGGACAGAAAAGTGATTATTCCGATGTCAGTAGACACAATTCATGTACAATGTTCATCCACCAGTCGGCCTTCGGCTTCGATACTTTGCTAGATCTTAGCACTCAAGGTACTTTGCGCCACCGACGCAGACTTTACTCCTAGATTCGGAAATTCGCCTAGCGCCGCCTCGATAGTTCGTGCAGCAAATATCGTATTTGAAAACCTTCCTCTCATGCAACGCGTGGCATTAATGCTATGTGGCTGTCGGGAATTTCTTAATTGGATACTTGCAGACTACAAGAAACCTTGTAGCATTTCTGACATGAGAAGAGACTAAGCCAAGGCTGTGAGCTGACTTCTTTGACCTAGGTTTGGTACTGTTCCTCGCAGGAAGGCCCAGATCCAGTGGTTTACCCACCTTTTCGAGCAAGCTACCAGATGATCGCTACATGGGTTGGGAAACTACGACACCACTTGCTCCTTACGCCGAACGCTTTTGGGCATGGCTAGCTTTACATCTGTGGAGCCGTCCGGTCAGTAGGCACATTGAGTGACAGTCTTCTCTTTCACCTTCTCTTCGGCCAACACGTTCGCTATTCGACATTCAATCTTGTGGTGCTGGGAGGAGCAAAAGTGATTCGAAGGACTTGGACATCGAATGAGGAAAGAGATTGAACATCATTGGAAATACCAGTCTTGACTTCGGAACACACTCTGCTGGCGAGCACTGTGTGCCAGTGGAAGCGACTTGATCAGACCTTGCAATTCTACGTGCATGGGAGAGACCATCTGATTGCTTCGAGATTTCGAATTCCAGGATTGGTCATTCGCGACATGAAACAACATTTGGCATTCTCTTTCACCCTTTGGACTCTATATGCAGCAGCCGCAAATGCCGCCTCAACAGATAGTAAATGCCTCGCTGGTCCCTTAGCCAAGCCAGTATCGCAACTCAAAGACTATGGCCCAGCTCAAGCATACTGCTCCCAGCAGTACCCTGCCACCACAACGACAGTAACCTCATGTGCGACACCCACATCGGCACCAACACGAAAAGAGCGACGAAAAGCACAAAGTAATGACAACGAAAGTAATGATAATGACCCTAAAGACCAAGCGAAAGCCTTCGCAAAACTACAACAAACCTCTTTAACAACTCAAGAAGCCATATGCAGCTGCATCTCAGATCCTCCTTCGACCATAACCATCACAGCAAGCTGCGCTTCAGGTCAATACTGCGACGAAAGCGGAGACTGTAAACCCAAGCGCAACTGCGCCAATCCAGCTCAATGCGACTCTCGAAGCTACTGTCTCGAAGCTGCGGCGGGAGCATGTTTCTGTCATCCAGATACCGATGATTCTTCACGAGGATACTGCATGTCTGGAGGTCCTACTGCAGGTGGATGTCCGGAGACTTATGATGATTGCGGTTCGAATCTGGACTGTGGAGGCGCGAGAGTGTGCATTTATGCTTGTTGCAGAGAGCAGCCTTTTTGCGTGGATATCAATGATTATGATCCCAATACGCCGAATGAGGCGTCTGCGAAGATGCTGTTTAGGAGAGAAATGACAGGCGTGAACCCAAGATGAGAAGGAAGATGCCATGGTTTAGAGTTCAATTCTTGTTCATACTTGACTGCTATGTGGCACGAATAATGCCTTGATGATGATGATGATATGATCATGTCCAAGCGCTTCTCTCGCGACTTTTTGTTCAAACTTGCGTTGTCGTGATGAACTCCGTGCTGGACTACGACAGTACGAAACGACAGCCAGCCGGCTGTAACGCTCAGTCTGCTATTGACGCTGCTGCGAGATCACTCATTTTTGGTACAAGCTGGCTTTTCAACGCAAAGACGTAAGTCTCTGATGTTACAAGAGACCTGATAGATCTCGATGCCAGAGAGTGAACACACCTTCCTTCTCCTCCATCATCTGATTCTCCTCGATGTCTTCTGGGGTGACCAGCAAGTTGAGCGCCATCAGCTCCGTAGCCCACTCGAGTAGCTTCGGATCGCAGTCGGAACCGAGGGCGTCGATTGGCATCTCACGTACGTCGCCTTGGAGGTTGCGAACTGCTGGCCCGATACCTTTGTGGGATGCAATCTGGAATTCGCTCGCCATCGCAGACATAGCTTCATAGATCTCAACAGCCATCTCATGGCCTTGATCGCGGTGTTGCGCGACCTTGCATTGCATGAAGCCGTTCTCTAGACTCTCAGCTGCTCCGTGCAAGACGAGCCAGATATGGGGATTCTTCCTAGCCACAGCGTTGCAGACATGCGCATCGGTGAGATGAGGGTGCTTCAGAGCGACATCTGCATACTGCAGCATGCCCTCACTCAGATCATCCATCCAGTGTGTGCCCGTGGAGCTCCGAGATCTCTTCCATGTAGCGACTAGGTGTGGCATCCGGATTTGCACGTGTGACAGCTCGCCACGAAGCTCAAATTCGCCAATGTTGGTGCATGTGACTTCGGAGATGCCACTACGAGCGAGTATTTGGCGAACAGTGATCTCGCACCGACCCACCTCGCAGGCAACAGTCACTGTCTTGAGTTTCGGCATAAGTTTTTTAAGACCTCTGAGAATGCTCTTGCATTTGGAAGAGGCCAGGAACTTTGCCCACTCGAAGTTGTCTTCTGGATGGACGAACTCGAGGTTCCGGAACAGTCCAGCCGCCTTGGAAAGAGACGCGATCGAGGCGCGATCGTGGATACGAATGGTGTTGACCTCATAGAAAGCATCGAGACCTTCCTCGTAGAACTGCTTGCTGACGCGAAGCAGGCTGATGTTGATGCTATGTCCACGTTAGCAATATGAACATAGCTAATAGCAAATCTGCTTACGATTCGCGTCCGTCCGCAGCTGACAGTGGAGCGCTGTGCTCGAGGGCAAATCCGAATATGCGGACGCGCAGTTCGGTGGCTAGGCGCTGGATTGGCGGTGGTTGCTCGCCTTCGTTTGTGATCGTCATCGGATCGGGAGTCTTGTTGGTCGCCATTAAGATATGTAGCTTTGTATTGTCGGTCGGTTTTGGGCATGTGTAGTGGTTGTTGGATGGCAAGTGGACGTGTTTTATAGTGCAGACGAAGTGAAGTCTTGACTGCAACGCGGCAGAGTCCCTGCTTTCGAGAGGAGCATGTGACAGCCATCCTCGAACCTCATACCCTTCTTCACTTTTCTTCACATGCGAAAATTCACGGTATGTATGCACTAACAAGCGCTCCTAGCAAATCAGCAGTCGCGAGCCTCGATATGACACAGAAGTAGTGAAATCAAGTTTGCTGAGTGCAATGCATACGAAAGAGGAAGATTTCGTGTTGCACACTCAATAGGCCGTTGACATCTGAGCTAGTCTCAGCTCTCAGACCTCGCCCTGGGCGAAGGGGAATAGCGTGCCGTAGGCAGTCTGAGCAACACCTGAGACTACATCTGAGCCAAGTATTTCAGCTTTCTTGAGTCAACGACGGGATTATTTGTCCGTACAACTGTCCAAATATACCGTATTCAGCGTAGGTACGGTTGTATGCCTTCAACCCATGTGAAACGATCGGGCGAAAGCTGTGTAGTCTCTCATTCAACGTCGTACAAATGCGCCGGAATGGTCTGTGCTTCAGCGCGACAAATTGTTTGCGTTTGAGCGAAGCGGCTGGCAAGGTGAGCCGAGGTGTGCCCGGCGCGTCTGTCATCTTTCCTGGCGCCCTGTTTATGGCTTAGGCAGTGGCTCGTAGAGTGCCTCTGGTTCATGTATGCAATGCGACCGGGTATGCTAAAGGTGCATGCTGTCTGAGGGTCTACGCAGACCACACAATGTTGTGCTCGGAGAGGAAGCAGACTTTGCGGGCGATAAGCCTCCCATATTCGAGATAGAGATCAGTGAGAGACAAGACACTGTCTCTAGTGCATTCGACGAAAGTGTGCTGTGGGGCTCGATGCTGGCATACCCAACGCCTCAGGTACTAGAATTTGGCTTTTGACCATAGACGAAATATCTGAGACGAAGGTCAGCAAGAGTCGCGAAATGGGATAGTGATACTTACGCCCACTGATACCCATTGAGCTTCTTATCTCGAAAAGCCGATCGCAGTCGCGCGCAAAACACTTGAATCTCCTGTGGCGAGAGACCCATATGATTGGTGAATCGCCTTGAGCAGAAGTCCGCCACTCCAAGATCCAACCTCAATTGATTCCACTGCCCAACTTGCTGCTGATGCTCGTCTTTCGACCAGCCGCCGATCAACCACGGCACTCGATACTCTGTTACATTGATGAAGCCGGCCTCTTCCATCCAACCTTTGATCTTGTCGCCAATATCGAACTTCATACCGGCTTTAGTACCAGCATCAACCATCATCTGACCCCACTGCGGGAAAGGATGGTCGTCTTTGAGATCAACTGCATCCGAACGGAAAAATAAGCTAGGTTCATGCTGCTCATACCATCCTCCAGGCTTCAATGAGTTAAACGCTTGTCTGTAGACAGCAAGCCAGTCTGGAGACGTTCCCAATAGCTCCCGACCATGTATGAAGTCGAACTTTCCAGCATCAAGCCATTCAAGATTGTAGTCATCGATCTCGAAATGGCAATTAGGCGGCACCCATGTAGGTTGTATTGGGCTCAGATCGGTGCCCGTGACAGTGGCTTGCGGATGCTGCTCTGCGACTTCTATAGCCCATATTCCAGTACCAGTCCCAATGTCTAGAATATGCGTTGGATCTTTGGCAATCGGCGAGAGAAATGACTTGCCTTTCAAGGCTAAGATCCAGAGCTGATGTGACAGATCTTGTTGATCTTGTGCTGTCTCATCATTGGGTCCCCAATGTTCCGTTGAGCCATACGAATGGTAAGTACGGCCACCCTCCTCTCTATACCGTGCTATAGAAGAGAGAAGTGAAGTTGTGTCTGTTCCGGCAAAAGAGTCTCCATCATATGCGCTATCCCCGTCATCGGCGTCCGGATCAAATTCCGCAAGAAGAGTTGGAGCCTGAGTCTCCGCTGGCGCTGCCGGCGCTTCGACCAGGGCCGAGCTGCTCCCTTCGCGCTCATCAGGCATCGCACTCGACACTACTTCGAACTACAAAGGAAAGAGTGCGAAGGAAGAAGCAGAGTTCTAGAAGCACGGTCATGGCTTGAAGAGTCGCATCAAGTCCTGCAGTGTCGTCTTGTGCTTGCGCAGAGTGCAGATCTCACGCAGTTCCTTCCCGGCCCACCTTCTCGCTCCTCGCTTGGCACATGCACATTGCCGACTGTTGATTCAGCAGCCGCAGCTTCACAACAGCAAAACGCCGCAATCTGACTCGCCAGCAAGCCCACGGCAGAGCACTTCCATCCAATGGGTGCCTAGTCCAGTGCGGCAGCTCTTAGGACGACGCCGCCTACAAGCACACCTCTTCGATTCGCTGTGCGGCGCTGATCCGTGCCGAATACCTGCAAGATGACTATTGCAGCGACTGCCAGCTGTACATCGTCTCGATGGTCCAGGATGAGCTCTGCTGGAGTTTGCGCTTGGAGCAAAAGCATCAATTTGCTGCAGAATCGACAAAGTCACACAGTCCATCACACTCATTTACTTGCTGAAGACCAAATTTGTGCAACCCCAGTCGCTTTGTTCGGCGCAGGATTAGAGCAGCCTGCGAGCCATGGCTGAAGTTGAGTCCAGTAGTACCAGAGTTCTGGTCATCGGTGCAGGTCGGCAAATGATAGCCCTACAGTTCGTGAATGAGGCGGCAATTCTGACCATATCCACCAGGATCGGCTGGCTTATTAACTGCACAAGCATTGCAGATGGTATGGCTCGATAGTCCTCTCGGGTCAGAACCATGTGGCTTACCGAGACATAAAGAGAGGTGCACACGTGACAGTATATGAACAAGATGCCTCACTAGATGCTCGACCTAGAGATTGGAATTTTGGTATTTACTGGGCTCAAGTGCCTCTCGTATGTTGACCTCCCTCCAGCTTGAAGGTCGGCTAATCATATCCTCAGCGAGAGTGCCTCCCGGAACACTTAGCCAACCAGGTCGAGAATGCCCAGGTCGACGATCACAAAGCCGGCCAAGATGAGACGATGCCAATATTCAATGGCAAGACAGGCGAGTTGCTCAAAGCCGTGCCAATACCATACAACATCCGGCTCGCTCGAAAACGATTCCTCAAACTCATCAGTCAAGGCGTCGATATACAATGGAACAAGAAGCTCAAGCAGGTTTCCTCAGACGGCAAGCTTGCCACGGCTACGTTCGAAGATGGCACCACAACGACGGCCAGTCTCCTCATCGGCGCAGAAGGTGCACACTCCTACGTCAGAGACTTTCTTTGCGGACCAGAAAAGGCCGCACTCGACATGTCGCCTCTAGTCGCAAGTGCTTGTATGGCAAAGTTACCGAAAGAAGCAGCATTGAAGTTCAAGGAGAAAGCACACCGCTTGATGGTCCTGTTTCATCCGCTCGGCTACTTCAACTGGATAGGGAGTATGGCATGCTTCGAAGACCATATTCGCTTACATTATGCTAATTGCTTCACATAGTCCACGACGCATACGCACCTTCTGAGCCTGGCGACTGGACATTCATGATGATAATGTCCTGGATCCCCTCGGAGCCCAACTACACCCCAACATCTCTCCAAGGCAGCGCCAACATCCTCGCAGACCTCAAACAACGAGCCGAAGACTTCAGCGAGGACATCAAATTCCTTTGGCAATCTATCCCAGATGACACGCAATGCTGGCACAACAGATTATCAAGTTGGACGCCAGAACCCTGGGATAATCGAAACGGGACTGTGACGTTAGCAGGTGATGCCGCACATCCCATGACGTTCCGTAAGTGATTTTGTGCTTTTTCTGTATCGTCTGGAACATGAGGGGTGTTTGATGCAGGGTCTATCATCCTATAAGGTTTCTTGCGCAAGAGCTGACCATGTGTTCGATGTTACAGATCGAGGCCAGGGATTGAACAATGCTATTTTGGACGTGGGCTTATTGGCGAAGCAGGTTGGTGAGCACGGGATCACTGCTGAGGCGATAAATGCGTATGAGAAGGAAATGATTCCCAGGGCGAGAGATGCGGTCATTGGAAGCAATGAGAATAGTATGAGTGTTCATGATTGGGACAAATTGTTGCAGTCGCCTTTGTTCACTACAGGATTGAAACAGAAGTAGAAGGCATGCGGGATGTGAAAGCTGCATTCAAGCTATGCTAGAATCGTACAACAACGACAACTTCTCTTTCCGTCTCAAGTCAGCGGCATCAAGCCGATAGACATAGCCAGCTATTCTGCGTCTGTGACTTTGTGGCATGTCTTGATGCCGAGCAACCAGCTGTTTGTATGTGCCTTTGGGTATCATGTTCAAACTCGAAAACAAGAACTCCATTCCGACTCCACGCTCAAGTGCAATCAAGCAAAGACAGAAAGCAAGCGAGTGGGAAAATGCTGACCAGCAGCATCAAAGAGTAACCTTCCGACAAGGCTCGTCCGGAGATGGCGTCAACGTAATAGTTGGCGTTGGCGTACTAGATCGTCGACGACGCTGTCGCTTCAATTCAAGTTCCGCATCCATAAGTCTGGACTGTATCCACATCCTCATTTTCGGATCATGTCGTGCAGCGTCGCAGTTGAGGAGATCCGTAAGTGTTGCTTTGATCTCATGATTGACATAAAAGAGTTGATCTTGCGATGAAGCTTGTGGTATTTGGACAGTGAGGCTCGGCACCTCGTCTTCTGGAATCGGTTCGATCATACGTGATTTCGTCGAGCCTCTTCTTGATGGCAATGCTAATTCAGGTGGTGAAATCGCTGAGAAATGCCTTGCTTCCATTATTGGGGAGCCGCTAGCTGAGCTTGTTGTGGATGAAGACATGGTCGGCGAGCCAGGAGAAGACATTGGCGAAGTGGGTGGTGAAGGCGAGTTGACCTTGGAAATTTGGCGGCGCAGTGTGTGTTGTTGCGATGTGAGGGCGAGATATCTTTGCAGTATCACCGCCTATTTGAGGACGTCAGATAAAGATATGCCAATGCAAGCCCGCGTGAAGTTGAGTACATAAACTCGAACGGTGGCTTGCTAAGGCGGTACAAATCTGTAAACGTGGATGAGCTATACTTACTCTTTCAAGACCAGGACCGCACCTTATGGTTGCCGACTTATGAGTAGGTCCAGGCATGTACTCCGTCATTGTCTGAGCAGCAGCAGGGGTCCTCGATAGACGTTCGGCCAGCCGAGCGACTACTGAGTCAAGTGGGGAGTCAATGGCGTGCAATCGTGCAAAAAGAGTGGATAGCGATTCACGATCGCTGAGTAGCAGAAGCGAGAGTCGTGGTGCCGAAAGATGGAAAAGAAATGTTGAACCAGTACAGTCTGTGAATTGCGACTTCTTGACGATGAGTTCGAAGCCAGAGACAACGGCGAGGCCCTGATCTGCATTTTTGCACCTCACAACCTCCGACTTATCATCAGTCCAAAGAATTGCTAGCATGTCAAACGCACAACTCGACTGCATGCTGTAAAACGCATGTACAACACACTTCTTGCACGCCGGTGCACGACGAGAATTCTTGACCCATAATTCGGTGACGTCGAAGTCGTGATCGAAAAGGGGTTCTGTCGAGTACCATGGATCTTGCGACAGAGCGCCAATCTTCGTGACGCGAATTGCTTCTGGAGTCTGGACGGCACTTTCACATCACGTTCTCGTCACTAGCTGCCGGCAGCATGGCTGCATCAAGTTTTGCGGCTGCAGAATAGTGGAAAAATTGTGGTACGGTATCGCAGAGGCCAGGTGGATGTCGGGCAATCTCGCTCCAGCCCAGCCTGTTGCGCCCGCGGCATCTCATTTCATCACGCCAGCACGTAGCCTGTCTGTCACCAGTATCAAAGAACGTGAGGAATCTCAAAAATGGATCGAGACCGTGCAGGCTGCAGACGCAGCACGCACCGGCTTTGTGAATGCAGTGCTGGCTTGAATCCTGTTTGGCGCCAAGATAGGCCGTTTTGCAGACGTCTTATCACGATACTATTCAGGAGACTGAGCAGTGGATGTCAGAGGTCATGCTTTACTTTGGGGAAAAAGCTATTCTGCTCGCAGTCTGCATGATACATCCTTCCTGCGATTCGAATTGCTACATATCTGTCTGCTGAGAAGTCTGGACATGCCGATTATACAGCAGCACTGAATTGCACCTGCCCGTGGCCAGCCCTACACTTCGCTTGGTCTGCCGCCAACCGAACCCAAATTCTCCTTATAGAACGTGCCGTCTACTTCATGAGACGAAGAATTTGTTCCAAAGACTCAGTCCACGCTATCCTCAGCCGAAGACCGAGACAGCTGGCGTCGTGGCGGCATCTGGCGCGAATCTCATCTCTCAACCTACCATTTTGGTCAACACACTTCCAGGAGATATTCAGCACTCCAAAGCAGCTTCAGCCATCTTCAGCATCGCGGCATCCTTCCGGAACATACCAAGCAGCTTTCGACCCTCCCAGAACCTACGCCACCATTAGTACCCAGAGGCCGTGTAGCTCAAACATCAAGCATTGATTCATACTGACCCTTTCCCGTAGCTAACCAAGATCTCCTTGCCAGCCTTTATTCCACCCTTACGGAGACCAGCCTTACCCGCAGAAAGGACAAAGATGCCTACCCTTCTTTCCCACCGGACACCATCAGCTCTTTTGGTTGATGGAACCTGCATATAGCAGTCCCGGAATTCTGCATTAGGCCTCTCAGCAATGCCTCTATAGTCGTTCGCACAACGACTTTCATTGCCTTCCTCTGCGGCATCAACACTTAGGCCTATTTCGCGGTCCAAGCTGAGGTCGTAGTCGCTATGTGGATTGGTGTCTGAGAGACTGTTCGAGTGCACTTTGCCCAGATATAACAGTATAAATTGATCTGGAATGAGGTCCTCGGCCGCGAACAATCCACGTTGTCCAAACGCCGGATGCTTCTCATCATCAATGGTGATGATTCGGACGTGTGGAGTCACAGCATGGATGAGACTACTCTGGACTTGAATCCATGAGTTGTTGTCTGAGGGTGCTCGCGACAGCTTTGGGCGTAGTTCAGCAGCCAGTGCTGTGTAGCTCTGGTCGTTCAAAAACTTGATCTCGTCTGGCCAGTTTCTCGGAAGCTCGGCTGGAACATCATTCGCTTGTTGGATCGCATTCTTGGTCTGAACCTTGATCTTCGTCTTCGATGGCATGACCGCCCACTATCCTGGAAGAAGGATGTCAGTACGCACCTCGACTGTACTGTACATGGTCCAAAAGAAGTGTGATTTCATTGTATCTGGGTCGAACGTGGTCATTGAAAAGGCAGGAGCGACCCCGCACTGCACGAAAGCTTTTCTGCAGGTACAAACCGGACACACCCAAGTCTCAATTCTCAGGCCACTTCTCGCCAAATCACTCAAGACTACATCGCTTTGCGAAGACCTTGACGTCTCGTCATGTCCGATGAGCATTGTAGCACAATAGCCATGTCGAGCTCGGAAGCAGAGGATTTTCATAGGCTGCGTTGAAGACAGTCTGACCACCATGCCAACTCCGCTGACTGAACGGCTGAAGGCTGCCTCCAAAATGATGCGTCCTCTTCGACACACTGGCCAAAATTCCAGAGTCTACGGCTACTCGACCAGGACCACTTCTGAGCTTCTCCTTAGACTGCAACAAAATGTCAAGTGCTCTGCATCACTTGCAGCTCAGCTTTGGCATGGTGTCCCAGTACTATGGTAGTAGTCATCATGGCCGAGTTCAGAAATCAGAGTTCAGCATGGGTTCAGAGGCGTTTCCAACCCTGGCCCTGTAGAGTGTCCGTCTGATTTCGGATGCTTGCGCATGCTCCTGATCTCAGCCTCTTTGGCCTGTTCAGCACCTTGTCTTCGCAGCAGCTGGACATTTCTCATGTCTCGCGGCAGCCCATTCGAACGAAGTCTGCTACTCAAAGGCTGGCTGAAAATCTCGGAAGTAGGACGAGATCCCGGCTGATCCGATGATCAGAACTGTTGGAGACAATAGTGACTGGCCGCCTGAGTCTCGATATTGGATCGAGTGCTGCAGCTCTCTGTGCGACATGGTCAGCTCCCAAGTAGCATGCCAATGCAGCTATCAAGGCAGGTGGCTTTCCGTGTCGCTTAACTATAAGGGCCTTCCGCCGAACTCCTGTTATACATTCTCTCATTCGAATTGTCTTGCTAGCCCGTCCCATAGTACTCATCAACTTCCACCAACAGCTTTTTCTTGCTGACAAAATGGCTACTCAACTTGCGCCAGACTATGATGTCGACTCACGAATTCGTGAGGTGGCTAGAGCCCTCCAGGACCATCCAGAATTCAGCGATAAAGATGTCCCAGGTCTGGCCAAGCTGCTCGATGACTACCTGGACGATAACGTGGACGTGAACAGCTGGGACTCTGGCAGAATCGACTTCATGCGGCGCCTTCTCAAGGTGTTCAAGGATTCGCCGGTTGACAACACCTACCAAGACCTGCAGCAATACTACACAAAGGACGAGAATGATCGGCTCGAGCGTTTCGTAGAAGGCGAGACCGCAGAGAAGTGTTCTCACGGCTTTTGTGACGGGCCATCACTTGGCACGAGGCATCATATTCATCGCTTCTTCGAGGGTGCAACGCGCATAGTCAAGAACTTATTCGACATTGATGATGACGATAAACTTATGACGATCCAGCAAGATCTTGAGTTCCAGAATTGGGGCAGAACTGTCACGGAGACTCCTCAATACACCTGCGTTCCGAAGAATGTTGCCGATATACAGAAGATCGTTCGCTTTGGCAAACAATCTGGACTGGCTGTGAGATGTGCAGGTTACAGACACTCTTGGTCCCCGATCTTTAGCCGCAAAGGGGAGATTCTGATTTCTCTGCTACCCATCGATACCGCCACTGAGCTTCCCAATATTGCGGCATTACCTTTACCAGACGGCAGGCCGAACGATCTGGAGACCATAGAGCTGCTTGAAGGGCCTGCACGACCAGAAGGAAAGCGCTTGGTTAGGGTCGGATGTGCTACCACAAACGAGCGTCTTCGCCGATGGTGCGTGGAGCATAACAAAGTGACTTTACCATTCAACATCATCATGGTAGAAATCACCTGTGGTGGCAGCAACGGCCCGATCTGTCACGGCGCAGGCATCAAGCACCAGACTCTGAGCGATCTCGTCCGAGCTATTGAGTATATCGACGCTAATGGCGAGCTTCAGAAGATCACAGATCAAGACTCCGACTTCCTGAAAGCAGCGAGTGGTGCTTTTGGTCTGATGGGCATAGTGACGCACCTCACTATCGAATTCGATGCCATGACCTACGCTGAGATGCGTCCGTACAAGCTCCCTGTGATTCAGACCATTCCTCCACCACCAGGATTCCCGGAGGACAAAATCCCAAAAGCGCTTCGGCCCAAGAAGCCTTTGACTGATGAGGAGAAGCGGAAAGCCCAGGCTGACTTCGAGAAGCATGCTAACGAGGACTATTATTCTGAATGGTTCTGGTTTCCATATGCTGACGAATGTTGGATCAATTGTTGGAACAACACGACTGATGATTCTGATGTCGAGGATTGGCCTGGACCTTTCGCCATCTTCTTGTCGTTTCTGCAACAGTTTACATTGAATGTGCTGCAGTACAATAAGGTATTGACGGAAGTTGTCAATCAGACTAAGATTGCTGAGGCTGCTGTGACTTTGCTTTGTTTGTCCTCCAAGCTGATTTGAGAAAGTGCATCACGCTGATGAGTTTCACAGC
This sequence comes from Pseudocercospora cruenta, assembly GCA_013365205.1. NCBI lineage: Eukaryota > Fungi > Ascomycota > Dothideomycetes > Mycosphaerellales > Mycosphaerellaceae > Pseudocercospora > Pseudocercospora cruenta. Next base: position 348,138 of record JAASFE010006047.1, read on the forward strand.
TCGGTTCGCAATGTTGAATATGCCCTCAGTTGACGATGGTGCCAAGCCGATCAAGACACACTTGATGTAAGTTGTAGATGTCGTCCACATCGATACAACGCAAATTGACGTCTCTCAAGCAACGCCCTCCACTTCCAACGAGCAATCCAAAACGTCCGTGTCCGTGACGTCGAAGTCGAAATGCCAGTACGTCCAAACCCACACCCACACCCCCATTCCCTCCCTCTCCTACTCACCTTTCCATCCCAGCTCATCCCCCAACGCACCAACCCAACAAAAGTAGACTACACCCTAGTCCAACAAGCCTGGTGGGATGCGATCCTCAAATGCTACGAACACAGCGCCACTTGCCCTCAACGTTTCCCCCTAGAAATGCGAATCATGGGAGGCAGCAATATAATCCTAGCACCACAATACGGTAACAAGCTCGGAACGTGTGCAATTGAGATTTTGACTTTACAGAATGCTGTGGAAATTTGGCAACCTTATGCTCAAGAGGTCGTAGATGTTTGGATGAGTTATAAAGATCCGAATACTGGGGAGAGAGTGAAGACGAGGCCGCATTGGGCTAAGGAGTGGTGAGTCTGTTGCCACGTGCGTATGTTACTTCTGAGTCATTGCTGACACGGACTTTCTTCTTTTCTAGGATTGAGTATACAGTCGACGGCAAACCTTGGTTCGATAAGTTAAAGAACGAGGATTTCAAAGATGAAATCCCAGAGTTCAAAAGGATCCTAGCAAAAATTGGGGAGAAGCATGGTTGGACGTTGGAGGATTTGAAGGAGAGGTTTTCGAATGATCTTTTTGATAGGTTGGTTTTTGATGATGTGCATGATACCGAGAAGAAGAAGAAGGAGAATGCGAAAGTTGGGCTTGTCGATGAGATGAATGGAGGTAAATAAGAAATTGATACGTTCTACTGGCTGAGGAGTAGTTTCGTTGACGAATGTGCATAGGGACTGGGGAGTTGAAGAAGAAGAAGAAGAATGGCAAGCCGCTTCTAGAGAGAAGGAAGAAGTTCTTGGAAGATTTGAGATGTTGTTAGATTGATGCATATGAAAGGAGTTGATGTTGTCCTCTTATATTAATGGTGAAGTGCGTAGTCTCGGATTGACGTTGCATATGATATTTCGAGAAGCTCGGCTACGCGTGTCCGGTTTCTGGTACCCATATAGCACATGCATTCTCCCAAATCCTGCAGCCAAAGTGGCTTTACGCCTCAGATCGATGGAAGCAATAGAAGCTGTGAACGGCTTCGATGGCAGCCACTGTCACATCATTGCCGACAGAAAGAGTACCAGATTTTGCTCACCGCATCTCATGTTGATGATCTTGGCACCTTTGCCTTTGAGCCGAGTGGACCGGATCTCTGCGTCGAAGTGCCGCTCGCGCGTGAAGATGCTGGAAGGTCGTAATGACGAGGCAACGAGCTTGAGGCGGTCAAGGTATTTGACGTGTTGCTACTCCAAGATTCTGGTACAAATGAGCTGCAAGTACGCCATGTTCTTCAAGCGACTTCTAGAACGAAAGCCACATTACCAAAATTTTCAATAGTAGTCGCCTAGAGGCTCTGCTTTCATGAGTCAATCTTGTATTGTGAAAAACATTTTGAGATTGTTGCTGCCAGTCTCATGACCACGAAGCGATCGTGAGCATGAACAACATTGACTCGCAGTCGATGTCTTGGAACTGCTGGAGTTGCAATACGCGAGTTATTTCTTCGATACTGAAGTGTGAACTCATAACAATGCATCGCGATCAGTTCTTCAGCATCCATTGGATAGCGTCAAGCATGAGTCCCAATGGTATTCGGTCAGGCGACCCGGATGTTGCGCTCCATGTAGATCAGCTGTGTTATGATCCTGCCTGTCCGAGGTATTACAGTGCTTCCTTGCGGAAACGTAGATGAAGCCGTTTTCTAGTGCTCGTTGGTGTCCTTAGCCAACCAGAATCGTGGTATATTAAGCTCCAATTGGTGATGTCGTCTGCCGAGACATTTGTCGCAGACTGCCCACAGGAAGCTGTGCAAGGAGACCCTTCCACCTGGCAACCCGCAAACACACCCTCGCAGCACACCACGCACATATTCACCGGTCAGAGTCCAGGCTGTTGCTCCGTCAGGGCTGCTCGGCGGAGCGATGGCATTTTAGATACGAAAAAGTGATGGAAAATTTGTGCTGGCGAGATTGCAATGATGTACATCGCAAGGTCCGCAGAGACCAACCTGTGAATTTTCTGCACGTGAGACCGTGAGAGATGGCAACCGGCGCGTGAGGACTTCGGGGCCAGGCCCGCCCAAACAACGCGTCTTCCAGCTGACCGCGAGGCTCGTCATTTGGGTCCAATCCCAGCAGCCCTTCGCTTCCCTGTGGACATGCCGTGTGCGCAAGCAAGGATGCCCTGATCTTCCTCATGCTCTTTGTGTGATAGGCGCAACGCCTTGAGCGTCAAAATGTGTGACGGCGTCTCAGATCATCGCGAAATAGGACGCTTGAGGCAAGGCGTTGTGGGAATTCCCTTCTTGGAGACACGCCTCCGCTCACGAATCGTCCGGCCTAGAAACGCACGGACAGGCATTCAGCTCGCCATTGAGGACCACCGCAAGAGCAGCGTCCCGTACATCTGGCTGCTCCGGTCAGGTGTTGTTGACGCTGCTAGCGAGAGCTCAAGACCAGTTCGCATAAACAAAGCCAAGGAAGCAGCGCCATGAAACGCGAATCAGGATGATAAGAAAAGGTATATAGATCCACCGGCCAGTATGAAAATGGCAGTTGAATCGATTATGACGTATCAGATCGAAGATGAGGTATGCCCTGCGAATCGACGTGTTCGGCGTGATCGCCTGTCTCCCGATCAAAACGAGCACTTCCACATGGCGAACTCGGATCAAGCGAAAGTATCGCACATGCCAGCTGCTGCGAGCGTTAAGAAGCTCCAATCGTGAGTTTGAACGAGAAACGGGCATGTCCGCAGAAGTGGCGGCGTCTGTGGTGCGGGCGAATCAGTGCCGTAGGTGGAGATTTGAGCATAACGGCTGAGCGCTGGGCAAGTGAGACCTATCGTCATTCTGTATACAATATGGGGCATTGAAGGATCCTCGGCCGACCTACGCTACTACGCCTACGAGCCTTGTGCGGCTGCTGGCGGTTAGAGACATTGGAGGATGCTGCTGTCCCGCGGGCGAGCAGTCAGACAGTGGGCAGCCGTGTCAACAATGCATTGTTGAATACCGCATGGCAAGGGCAGAGAGTGAGAGCGTGTGACCGTAAAACCCTGTGTTGGAAGGCCGGCATTCGACTTGCCGCAGCAATTGTTCCACAGTTCCTTGCAGCTGCCAGGCCAGGTTGGCCCAGTACTGTCGCTACGGTGCGGTAGGCGTGTGAAACGAGCGTGCTTGCGGCCAAGCGAGGAATGGAGGAATGCTCCCACGTTGCCGTTGCACTGAGCCTCGCAAACCGGTTAAGGACAGAGCATATCGGTCGATGGTGCGGCTTTACAAATGCAGCGTGAGCACCTTGATCCCCACGACGATGCTTGTAGCAGCACGTCGCATGTGAGATCTGGTCGCCAAAACAGTGCAGATATCAACAATGAGTCCTCTGATTTGGTGCTGCAAGCGCCTGCATATGCTGTAACTAGAAGGCTAGTCCACGATCGCAGGTGCTCAGCATTAACAGGCCTTGTATTCGGGTTCTGGGTGGGGTATGCGGCGCCGGCGAACGCAGCTAAGAGTAGGCTTTGGTCAGTGCGGTTTCGCTGAGCAACCTTGTCCACCAAGCAACAACCGTTGTACTTCACCAACCTGTCGCCCGCCGTGAGCTGTCTGCCACCACCTGCACCGTCTTGTATCTGGTACTTCTCCTCTCGACGAGCAGAGGCAGGCACAGGCACGGCCAGGCAGGTTCGGACGGCGACGACAAGACGAAAAGAGGTCTGCAGAAGTTCGCTCTTACTGCACATACTCGAGGCCAGCACAGGAGGCTCAGGCTCAGCCGCATTCGTTTGACGTCGAACGGTGCCGACGATGCAGAGCAGACTCTGAGGGATACCAGCACGAACACCACACCACCACCACCACTCTCGCTCCTTCGATACACCTCCATTCTCTCCTTTGAACCAGGCGGACATTCGGAATACAGACGACATCTTACTGACCTCCAACATTGGACGTTACATCTCTCCTCCGGATTCGATATTCGCCGACATTCCCACCTGCAGACGCCCACGCGAGCTATTTCCTCACAAAAGCCTTACTTCCCAGCAGCATTGGACATCCGCAGCCACCGACCAGTCTACTCAGCATGGAATACTCTTCACCGCTGGCTGCAATGCGGCCTCAAGCAGTGCCGACATGGGGCGGCAGCCGGAAGGACTTGCCCGGTGGTGTGTACCACGGATGTCAAACGTTTGGCCCCTCAAGCTTCGACTTCAACACGATGTCAATGCATCGCGAAAAGCCTAAGCGGCAGGACTACTTTACGCTGCGTCCTGTGCGCGGCTCATCTCCCACTGCGAGCCTGACGGCCGATCTGGATGCCAACTTCCATATCGACAAGAGGTATGCCCTATGCCCACATTCCTCGCTTATGCATTGAGCATTGCTCTTCAGTACTGACAATATGTTCCAGCCCTCAAGCACCGACACCTCGTCGATCCTTGTTCACCACCGATCTGTTCAAGCCTCGCGAAAATGCTGGTCAGTGCAAGAATGAAAACTTCGAAACCGTTGCAAGTATGCGGCTAACCATGGCAAGCACGAACAGTCACTCCGCCTATCGAAGTCGAGCCTGCTACGACGCCAGACATCATTCCTTCGTCCTCGCCTTATCACGAGGCAATGGACATCTCGCCGCTGCCACACAAGGTCCCACACTTTGTGCACCAGGTCACTCTTCCTTCTCCATCAATCGACGAGACACCAAGCGAAGTCGACATCTCGCCGGACTTTCTTGTGCCGGACGTCACCTCTCGCCCGGTACCATCGCCGGCTTTCCTTGAGCTACCAGAGTAAGTACTTGTTGTGAATGTCAGTGGCATTGAGATCGTCGCTCACGTGTCTCGGCAGACGTAGGAGACCTGTCACAAGACCGTCACTCAGCCGAACAAAAGGTCACTCTTCAGGACACATTCCACAGCGCCCGACCACTGCTGAGACTCAATTACCTCCTTTCCGGTTTGGACATGTCGCTACCAGTGGCTTGTCGTGCTCATCAACGCCAAGCCTGCTAGAGAGCTTTACAGAGTCACCGGTCGATGACTTGCGGCCGTCCGGCTTGGGCTCAATGCTACCGCCAACGCGGAGAACGTCACTCAGCACCGCGAACCGTAATAATGGCTCGCCGTCGAGTAATCACGTTCGGAAGCCTTCAGCCGGACGGCCTGCCTTCGTGCGGCCGCAGCGAAAGTTGATTCGGAGATCTTTGAGCATGTTCCAGCATCCAGATGATGTGATGAAGGAAGAGCCGGAGTCTTTTGAGCCGCAGCCTTCTCTCGACTCTGTGATGGATGTAGAACAGCCTGCCGAGCATATTCTGAAGCTGCCATACTTCATCCCCGAGAGTGAGCCAGACAGCCTACCCCGAATCTCCCAGGACACCATGATCGACATCCTTGCCCAAAAGCACACCGACAAGTACACGAATATGATGATCATCGACTGCAGATTCGAATATGAATACAGCGGAGGCCACATCGACTCCGCCGTGAATTACAACGACAAGCATCTACTAACGAACGAGCTCTTCGGCGACAAGATGCCCACCGAGAACACATTGCTGATCTTCCACTGCGAGTATTCAGTACACCGCGCTCCTCTCACCGCGAAGTTTGTTCGTAGTCACGATCGTAACGTCAACGCTGCCAACTATCCACAACTGACATACCCCGAGATGTACATTCTTGATGGTGGATACAGCAAATTCTTTGCTGAGCACCCAACGAAATGCTTCCCGCAGAGCTATGTCGAGATGAATGATCAACGACACGAGCAGGCTTGTGAGCGAGGCATGGCCAAGGTGAAGCAGCAGCGAAATAAGCTCTTCAGGAACCAGACCTTCGCATTCGGCCAGAATCACGATGACATGGAGGACTCGCCAACAGCGCTCGGCCGCGGCTTGGGTCCTAGAAGTCACTCATCCTTCTCGGTTGGTCCTCAAATCGCCGAAGGTATCGGCATGTCTTACCAGCGTCGCATGGCTTCCTACTGAAGTATGATTACGCTTTTGCTCTTCTTTTTGCATTGCATTGGCATGGCGTTCTTGGAAGCGGCTCTTTCATCCTTCGACCCTCTGGTCTCGGAGCATCATGCGGCGTTCAAGCGAGCCATCTCTATGGCGACTTCATTCCTGGCGAGGCGTTGGCGGCGACCAACATATCCGGGGCTCTTCTCATCGATTCAGCCTTTCCGTTTTTCTTCTACTCATGTCCTTTGTACGAATCATAAACCCCGACCACACCGACTATAACACCAACGATGGCACAACACTACACAACGATACCCAGCATCGTATGCTTTCCCGGCCTTACTTTTCCATCAAGGCATCACACTCAGCAACGATCACCATGATTGATCCTCTTTTACACAACATCACCCGGACCTCCATCATCCACATGATCCGGAATACGCACTGACATCTGTCTCCTCACGATTTTCTCTGAGGCATCGACACCACCATTTCACCACAATTCATCGGAGCTTGATGGTACCACTACACCACTAGCCTGACTTGTATTACTGCCAACGATTGCAACAGCCGCTTTCTTGTACAGGATAGCTTGGAAGAATACACGCTTTCAACTGCAATTTGATCAGAATGTACATACTAGGAGGAAGCTTGGCGCAATTGGGACAGCGGAACAACAGCACTCGCATTTGGAAGACTGCTTGTGGGCGAGGAACCAGCAAACATGCAGGAGTTTTCAAAAAGTTGGAGAATGCAAGTCGATCTGTACTACTACGACTACAACTACTACTGTAGTGTGTGAGTGAGTGAAATGGTAGCGAAAGTCTGCCTCTAATAATGTCGAATTCGAAATCGAATCAGTGAAACAACTTCACACAATTTTATCATCCTCTTCTCTCGTCCTTTTCAGTATGCTGCAGTCTTCTCTCCACCTTCATGATCGTCGTCCCGCACCAAGCTCATCTATTCGAAATCAACAGTTGCACAGCAGGAGACGACGTGAGGAGCACAACATACAATCAAAAGTGGACCACATCTCCATACAGCTTCTCCACGCATATGCAGGCGAAAATTCGACGATAACCCGGTTTCACCTGGCTTGACTCCGTACCATGGGAGTGACGTGGCACAACACACTGCAAGCCTCCACACACGCCACAGAAGAATATTTTCGTGATGTTGTTGTTTGGTCCCTGGTTCAACGCCCCTCCATGACAACGAGATTGCATAATTTATTTTCCGAAAGACACAACGTCGCAGAGCGGCGTAAAGTTGGATCTGGCTCTCAGTTGACAATCCATTGGAAGTGGGGATGTGGATTGGGTGAACTGTACGTTTGAAGACCAGTGGGAGGTGGAATATGTAGAAGTGAAGAAGACGTTAGGGAGAGATGTCATCGATGATTTGGATTTTCGATCGTGATTCGAATTCGACTGGTGATGTGCTTGAAGTGTGTCGAGGTTGTGATGATAAATCGGCTGTAGCTTCCTGGACACCTTGCTCGCGCTGCGTGAAGCACACGGCATCCCTGAATTGGTGACCAAGTTCCATTTATGAACGCGACGAATTGGCTCATGAGGTAGGCCGAGGCTTCGGGGGTTATTATCAACTGACTTGTTTGTTCTTGTAGTACTCTCGTTGAAGCTGCGAACTCCAGCAGGTACTCTAAGCCATTGTATATCGCAGAAGTGTGGCATCTAAGATTCTACATCTTCCATGCTGAACGCCGCTCAAGCTGGCGTGGCTGCCCTGGAGGCAAGCAAGGTACAGCGAAGAGAGTGTCTGACGAAGCTTCTCTTCTCAAGTCTATGACTGTTTGCATTATCTTATAGCTGCTTGCTCTTTCTAAAGTGCTTTTCCAAGCAATCGCCAACGGATTTCTGGTATAGTGCACTCTTAAATGCTTGAACGCTCAACTTCGCCTATTTCATGAGCCATTGGTCTTGCCGCCCCAGCCTTGCGCGAATCTGTCAGAAGCACCTTTGGCAAGGTTGCTCGCGCTGTATTCCGCCGGCACGTATCCACTGGACGAGATGCCACCAAGAAGGAGGAATATTGTCACGAGGACGAGGCCGAAAACGAGCACTTTTCGAATTGCTGGGTGACGGACCCCGTAATCTGCCCAAGCTCTTTGCGCTTGACCCATGTGCTCCTTCAACTTATCAGCACCGAGCTTGTAGTATACGAGACCGCCAAGAGCGATGGAATAGCCGAATGCCTGAAGTCCGGAGACTGGGTCGCGGAAAATGAGCATCGAAGCGCCGACGAGGAGAATGTCCTTGAGGACACCGGAGAGGGTCATGACGAGTGACGAAGTCTTGCCGATCTGTATCTTTCGTCAGTATTTCGGAAATTTGGGGAGTGCAGGGTAGGGGATTTCGTCATACCAGGAACACGACCGAGACATTGAGCAGGAACGCGATCATGGCGTTCACAAGGAGGATGAAGTAGCCCACATTCTCAATGTCCGCCAATGTCATCTTTGGGACTTCGAATATCATTGCGACCAGACCGTTCATGATTGCGCATGCTGGTGCGAAGTAGTAGAGTGAGACTAGCGGGTCCATCTTGAATTCGGCGCTTGAGAGCAGGCGCTGGACCATGACGAGACGTGTCGCTTCGAAGACGATACCTCCGACTTGGTAGAGGAAACCGGTCATGTTGAACTGGATCTCGCCATAAGAAGCAATGATCACACCGACGACGATGAAGGAGACATTGCCTAGTGTCTTCAATGATGGAGGAGCGACTCCAAAGATCCACGATGCGATCAGAACTGCGACTGGAGTAGTGGCCTGAGCGATATCTGTTAGTATCCCTTGCTACTTTCTTGCTCCATGTCGCTTGCATACCTTGAGCATTTGGATGAACGAGACGGAGAGATACAAATATGTCAAGTTACCGCAAATCAGCGATAGCGAGAACATGAGACCGATTGGCACAATGGCTCGTAGGTAGATCCTGCCGGTCATTGGCACCTTCTTGCGCGAGTCCAACACAGTCGTGAATCGGGCCAGGATCTGGGTCATCAGCGTCGCAAACGCCAGATGCCATGTTGTGAGAACGATCGGGTAGTGGAACTTCGCAGTGTCGAGGATCCATTTGTTGAAAATGATCACGCTGGAGGATAGAGAGATCCATGTTGCGATGTAAAATGCTGGGTGTAGGCCGGCCTTTGGTGGTTCAGACTTCTCGGCCGCTGGGTTCACGGTGGGCAGAACAGGCTCTGCTGGCCTCTCCACCTCGCCCGATTGTCTCTCCTTCTCACTCATTTCGATGTGTGACGGTCGTGGTTCGTCGGCGGAGGATGTGGTATTATTTGTTTGGAGGCGCAATCGTCTAGACTGCGAACCTCGGAGGTCCGATGATTAAAGTGAGAGTCGTAAGAAGCTGGTGGGGCAAGCGTAAGGGACGAGAAAAGTAAGCGAGCGCGATTCAAAGACAAGGCGTTCGCGGCGATGCCGACAGTGAGAGAGAAGTTGTCTCCGTGCAGCTTCGCAAGAGGGAAAGCTGGACACTTTCAAAGGTGCCCTTCCGTGTTAAACGACGACGGCAATCCACAGTTTCGGAGTAGCAGCAGCGCAGCGCAGCGCAGCGCAGCGCACTAGGGCCCCTTGCCCCTTGCAGACACTTGCCTTCTGGCTTTGGAGAAGCTCGGGCCCAGTGAGGCTTAAACTCTCTCAACAAGCCTCAAAAAAAGATGCAAATGCTGATGTACACGAGTCTTACGCAAGCAGCAACATCAGCCTTGGTCTGACCTCGTCTCACCATCAGGTTGTTTGTTAGGATTTGAATGCACATGTCATCCCTCACAAATAGATGATGTTGTGGCCCGCGTCGCAAGTTGACCGCGTCGCCGGCCTTCTGGAATGCATTGTGGCATTCGTTATCGATGGCCTGACAGAAAGACAAGCCATCCAGCCAGCCACAAGCGATCGCGGCCACGTGCTATCAGGACTGCTTCTCAACTTTCTTGCGCGTCGCCCCTGAGGCTGAATCCAGTTGTCAACTTCTCTCTTCCCAGCATCAAACAGCGATTTGCGATTTGGAGCCGTTCAATGGCCGACGATGATGCGTCGGTCGGGGTTGCTGTGATGGCTGCCATAATTACTCCCTCTGCGTAGGCCAATGATCGGGAGTGGTTGAATTGCGAATCGCGTGTATCAGATTCCCCTCGCTGCCAGGCTGAACCGCTTTCGCTAAGCCTGTGTCTGAAGCGAACAAGGGTCTAGTGTTTTAGTGTCTGTGGGAGCTTTGGTGCACAACAAGTGGCGGTAGAGAAGAATCGACTATCATTGCGCCTTTCGCCCTCTCTGCCTTCTCATCACACTCTCTGATCTTTGTGCAGACTTTCCAATTGTACAGCCAGATCGTATCTGTTCAATATGTCCCACAAGCGTCAAATCTCCAAGGCGAATGGCAAGGAAATGTGGGCGATTCTGCCCCTCCTGAAATCATCGGTGTGCTAACAATTTCTTGCAGCGATGTCGATGTCCTTGTCATTGGCGCTGGCCCAACTGGTTTGGGTGCTGCGAAGCGACTCCAGCAGATTGTAAGCGAAGAGCCGTATTTCACCTAAGGAAATTGCCCAGAAACACTAACAGATTATACAGGACGGTCCATCATGGATGATTGTCGACAGCAACGAGGTTCCAGGCGGTCTCGCTTCCACAGATGTTACTCCTGAGGGTTTTGTGAGTAGAACATGCCTCCATTCGTCCAGCAGAACTGACTTCCCCATCAGCTCTACGATGTCGGCGGCCACGTCATCTTCTCCCACTACAAGTACTTCGACGATGTCATCGACGAGGCCCTCCCGAACGAGTCGGACTGGTACCACCACCAGCGCATCTCCTACGTCCGCTACAAGGGTCTGTGGGTGCCATACCCATTCCAGAACAACATTTCTATGCTGCCAAAGGAGGATCAGGTCAAGGCAATGGATGGTCTGATCGACGCCTCTTTGGCCGCAACACAGGTGCGCGATAAGCCAAAGGACTTCGATGAGCACATTATGAGGACCATGGGAAGTGGAATTGCAGACATCTTCATGAGACCATACAACTACAAGGTGTGGGCTGTGCCTACTACAAAGGTAAGAGCCAAGCATTGACTGGGGAAAGTGCGGATAACTGATATTTGGACAGATGCAAGCCGCATGGCTCGGCGAGCGTGTCGCTACTCCAAATCTCAAGCTGATTACTAAGAACATCATCTTGAACAAGACCGCAGGAAACTGGGGCCCGAACGCCACTTTCCGCTTCCCAGCAGAGGGTGGAACTGGAAACATCTGGATCAAGGTCGCCGAGACTCTTCAGAAGGACAAGACTCGCTTTGGCAAGCACGGTGAGGTCCAGCTTGTGGACGCTGAGAACAACAGAGTACTCCTTGGTGACGGCACCACCGTGAACTACGGCAAGCTCGTCTCCACCATGTCCGTTGACTACCTCGTTGAGGCCATGAAGGACAAGGAGCTTCAGGACCTGAGCAAGGGCCTGTTCTACTCTACCACCCACGTCATTGGTGTTGGTATCCGTGGTGAGCGTCCAGAGCGTATCGGCGACAAGTGCTGGCTCTACTTCCCAGAGGACAACTGCCCATTCTACCGCTCCACAATCTTCTCCAACTATTCGCCAAACAACCAGCCAAAGGCATCCGTCAAGCTCGCTACACAACAGATGGCCGACGGAAGCAAGCCAACCGACACATCGGCAAAGGAGGGACCATACTGGAGTATCATGCTTGAGGTGTCTGAGTCCAGCATGAAGCCAGTCGACCAGAAGACCCTGCTCGCAGACTGCATTCAGGGCCTGATCAACACCGAGCAGCTCAAGCCAACCGATGAGATCGTTTCCACCTACCACCGCAGATTCGACCACGGTTACCCAACTCCTTCGCTTGAGCGTGAAGGCGTCCTCACTCAGCTCCTGCCTAAGCTCAAGGAGCAAGGCATCTGGTCCCGTGGCCGCTTCGGCTCTTGGAGATACGAGGTCGGCAACCAGGACCACAGTTTCATGCTGGGTGTAGAGGCAGTCGACAACATCATCAACGGCGCTGTGGAGCTTACACTCAACTACCCAGACTTTGTCAACGGACGACAGAACACCGAGAGACGGTTGGTAGATGGTGCGCAGGCCTTCAAGAAGCAGAGCAACGGCATCCCATTGAGGCCTAATGCATAGATCGGACTTTTCGAATTTTATTCGCAGGAGTAGAGTAGTCTTGGGTTTTCCGGAGCGATGCATATACCACAATTGTTAGATTTAGAGAAATCAAAAGGCCTCTGTCGCTACTTCAGCTTCCATGTCACGACACATATGAGCATAAGCATCTCTCAATATCAAGCAGTACTACTACTATTATCCCTCGACAACGCCAAAAACAAATCTACCAAAAAGTCACCACTCATCTCCTCCCTACCAAGTTCCAACTTCCTCACATCCATCAACCCATCCAAACTCAACTCTACACACCCAAACGCACGATTCGAACAAAGATCCACAGCCCTCGTCCCACTAATCGCCGTCGAAACCGAAGAATACATCCAATCACCTTTATCCTCCTCCTCATAAAAATCAAGATCGAGATGTAATTCTCGATGACAGTAATCCAAACTAAAACACCACACATCAGCTCACCAACACCAAAAGGTGAAGGGGAGGGGAACTGCTTACTCAGGTTCCAATCCAAACATCGTACATCGACCTTTACATTGCAATACCACTTTCCTAACCCCTTTCTCGTTGACATCGATCCATTCTCGTAATTCTGGAACAGTCATTCCATCTCTGAAAACGAAATTCGAGGTTTGAAAGAAGAGGGGTAGAGCTTCTGTACGGATTTGTTTGCAGATTTGAAGGATTGAGTATGCACTTTTTGTGGTGACTTGGGGGAAGTTGACGCCGTTGCGGTGACGGATTGAGATTGATGGTGATGGGATGAGGTAGGATTCTAGAATTTGGAGGCGGAGTTCGGTGGGGAGACCGAGGAGGGAGGCTTGTGGATTTCTGGAGGTTTGCATGTTCTGTGTCTTGGTGAAGGTTGAATGCGAAGTGTTTCTTTGGTTAGTGTTGTGATAGCGAGATGTGAGGTTGAAGCTTGAAGCTAGGGTGCGACTTCGGCGTCAATGGGAAGATACATGTATGATATAGATTGCATCACTGTCCCGGATCGAATTACAGTTGGGTCATATTGAGTATGAAACTGAAAGATGATGATGTATCAAGACAGGTCCTCCAAGTCAGATTCCTGCCTACCCATATCAAAAGTCTATCTCACAGCATCATCAGCTGTACATACATATAGAGTGGTATTTGCTAGTAACGCTCGCCAATCATGAACCAATACCACTCAAGTACAAGATGAAGAGAGGTAACAACAACAATATGAGGACTATCGCTCATCACACATCAGCCGTGGAGAAGGAGAATTTGGACGCCGCCTCACCACCATTTATCCTCGAAATTGTGGGTGCTCGTCTGAACCTTGCCCGGTAGGAGAGATGTCATCCTGCTTTTGCTTCGACCTTCTTTTCCGAACCGTCACGCGGTACCTTTATCGTCAAGACCGTTAGCCATCAAGCCAGAAAGACAGCAGATATATGGGGATGTTGAGTTATTTCTTCAGAGGTGAGGAGAAGGAGGTGGAAGTCTACTTCTGTGCCTTCTGCTTCGCCTCCTCTTTGGTCTGCTTGGCCTGGTCTTTGGCCTCATCGGCCTTCTGCTGCCCGACCTTCTGTGCCTCGTCGACCTTTTGTTGACCGTGCTTGGTGTACTCGTTGAGCTTCTCCTGGCCGATCTGCTTATAGTGGTCTGCGTTGTCCTTGACATCGCGGACGTATTCGGAGCCCTTCTTCTTGCCCTCTTCGTACTTTGGTCCAAGGATATCAGCGACGGTTTGGAAGAAGTCGGAGGCGATTCTCAGTTGGGTGGAGATGGTTGCTTGGACCAAAGTTCCGACACCCTGGCCGCGGTTGTTGTGCTTGGCAGTCTTCTCGTATTCATCTACAATTGCCATCAGCGTTGCTCTCAAGGTGTCTGCCAAGAATACTCACCATTGAAGGTGCCAGTCAGGTAGCTGTATGGCCAGAAGATGTAGCCCTTGGCAGTATCGACGATGGTAGTGGTGTCCTCCTTCACGATTGGGAAGTGGCCTTCGACCTTGGTGAGGCTAGCATCGGCAAGCTCGTCGGCCTTCTGCACGTATGGCTGGGCATAAGAGTATGGCTTCTGGAGGTATGGCTCTACGGGCTTGGCGAAACGGACGTAGGCGCCATCGGCCACTTCTAAGCTCTTCTTGCCGTATGGGTTGGCCTTGTATGTCTCAATGCCATCGTGCACGGCTGGGTACGAAGTGAGATGCGAGATGAACTTGGACGAGCTCTTGTCGCCGTTGGTGAGGGTCTCGGTAGTTGAGTGAGGCATTTTGCTGGATTATGTCTGTGGTGGAGCAGGTCAGGTCAGGTCAGGTCGGAAGGGACAGCTCGCGACGTTTGATGGTCTGATCAACGACAATGGATCGTGAGATCGGAGTCGGCGGCGATGCGTGAGATAAGGTGACTCTGATTCGTGTGCTTAGGGCAGTGACAGTGACAGGGTGCTGCTTGCTGCTTTCTCGCAACGGTGCAGTGTTTGGGAAGGTGAGCACTTACCTGTGTGGAAAGTACTCTCGTACTGTGCTTCCTCCTACGCATCAATCGTCAGCCCGGTCATTTTGCGATCGAGACCCTTATGGACAAACAGCGGGACTTACAAGCTGGGTGTCGATATGTGACAGGCCTATCTGCTTCCGTGCTATAGCAACGTGGGAGCTCCAATAATGCAATGCAATGCGGTCGCGTTTCGTGGGCCACTGAGTGATTAGGAGAGTGGGCTCTGGAGAATGAAGAGAAGGGCGCGATATGGCATATAGGAGTTTTGTTGAGCGCGGCGGATATGACTTACTCTGCACCTACACATGGCGAAAGCAACGCTTACATCACAGTCCTGGAATGTACAGCAGAAGATCGTGCATGTGAAAGTGACGCAGCTTGGGACGGGACGGGAAGTGGGGACTCAACCATCCCCTTTCACTCAGCACAGCCAATGCGTGCTCATCGGTCCAGCCGGCTCTCTCTTCGGCAGGGCCAGAGCCCACCTATCCTTAGTATCCTTTCAGGTGGCCCGTCGCTGCCAGAGCCGCTTGAGTTTGCGAACTTCAAAAGCTTGCCCACGCACAATATCCTGATTTCCAGACATCATGAGAGATGTGAGCTGCCTGGTTTGCTCCCGCATCTCGATCGCCGACGCAATGATAGCATGCTGCCCTCCGCGGGTGCTTGATTGGCTCTTATCTGGAGGCAGAAAGGTAGAGATACTGCAAGCACGTTGGTTTCCTGCTCATTACTGGCCCATGGTGCCGCTGGCGATGCTTCAGGGGTGGCTTTCTCAACTGTCTGCATGTGAAAGTTGCCAAGCAACATCTTTTTGGGACTTTGACACATGCATGGCATATCAGACCCGCTCTTCGGCTTGACCTTCGGCGCACTACGGATCCTCTGCGAACGCACAGCTCGGCTTCACGTGTCTGAAGAGATACATCACTCCAAGTACTCCAGTCTTTGGGATTCTGCCAACTCCCACACCCTCTTCGGCCTTTCGCTTCGACGTTTCCAGGTCGTGTCCAGGAACCAGGTCGACAGTGCCGAAGATGCCATCGACGGATGCCGAGACAGAGTGCGAGAGCAACCACTCTGTCGGTCACTTTTATCTCGGCTGCTGGGATCTTGTGATACAATCTTCGAGCATTCACCGGCTTGCGTGATGCTCGTGATTGTTGTGACACCTGCTATCTGGGGCTCCACAGTGCCTGCGCCCTGCCTGCCTGCCAGTTTTCTCCGCTCTCATGCATTGCACATGCAAGCGAACGACTCATCTGCAAATAAGGAACGGCATTGATAACGTTGGGCGGGAGGTCTTAATCAACCCACCACAGTCGCTTACACGAATGCGCAGTATGCTCCGAAGACCTACAAAGCATGCGCCAGCACTCGCCCAGGTACAAGTGACAAGCGATACGCATATTTGTCTGCAAGTGGACATTATCTCACCTGTCACGGAGCTGCCTCTTCGGATCGTTAATGAACAGATGCTGCCATCCTCTCGCTCTTCTCAGAGCATCGATGAAGGCCACATCTTGTCCCTCAGATTTGCGCTGTTCAAAGAGATTCCTTCTGCTAGTGCGTGGAATTGCAAACAGTACGCTTGACCTGTCAGTACTGTGTCACCATGACGTGCGCCAATGGGTATAAGAGAACGGCTTCTCGTCTCAGCCTCGTGCCTTGCAGTAGAGGCTGCGGTGTAACACATGTCTCGTATGAGCGATTTATGGGGGAGTCTTCAACGCAACAGGCGCTGACAAGGAAATCAGACATGCTGATACAGGATGTCCTGCATTGTTCAACGAAATGCGTGATATTCAGAAGTCCAGCATGCAGCACCTGAGGTCAAATTGCCACATCGCCTTACTTCGGGCCTTGAAAGCGCTCTCTGTCTGCACAATATTGTTGTGCGCCGGAATACCTCAAAGAGACCTCATACACGATACGCTACATGCAACGCTGACAAGCGTCCATTCATACAAGCACTTCCATCAAAAGGAGATGGCAGTGCTACCTACAAGCCTGTTCGTTACAGCACCTGCTTGCTTCTCACCTCGACCTCAAGAAACACTTCCTCAGCAGCGAATCGGTGGAGACGACTCGCAAGATCGTTGAGAGCACAACAAACTAGGATCTTGAGGTATTTCTGGACATATCCGGTGAGGTTGAGACTCAAAGGGCAAGTTTCAACATCACTGCTCATCCGAAAGCAATCTCCCCTCACAAGGGTTGAACCAGAAGCATGTCGGCTCGGGTTCATACCTACACATCACATCCTCTGTGCTGCAAGCAAGCAGCAGTGACCTCCCACTCTGTAGCATTTGCAGAATGAGAAAGACTTGTTAGGTTTACGCCGTTGAACCCGGAAGTGGGAAATTATACGTGCTGTGTGAGGTAGCCTGTGTCCAGGTCTCAAGGCACCCCGAAAGGCACACCATAAGGCGAAGTCAGCTGGAGTTGGTCTTCTGGACTCAGAATCTGGAGGCAGAACCTCACTACTTTGATCCGATGGCACTAGCGGCTGTTGCTGACAAGCGAATGGCAGGCCGGCCTGGAAGCATCGGGACCTCGCTTTTGACAACATAAGCAACCTGGACCAATTTCTTGCCTGCTAGCAACACAGACTCTGCTTCTTATCTTGCTGCTCTGCTACTGCTGGCTGCCATATCTCCATCTCGAAGAAACAAGATCTCGGTGGACAGCCAGTCGCATTATTCGGCCACTTCGGTAAGTGTCGAGGTCCGAAATACCGATTTCTCAATGCTTCTGATTTCTACCACCAATATTTGCCTGAGATCCGATGCGGAATTCCGCTTGGGTGTACGGTGCGACAAACTATCAGTGGCTGTAAGAACATGCGGGAGCCAGAAGGCAGATGTCCGTTGCTTCGTCATCCTGATCATCCTCCATCCTTCTCCTTCGGCTCATACAACACTTCGTACATCGCCACTTTTCCTAAACACATCGCACTGAGCCGCATCAGCGCGATCAAGCAAAAGTACAGCACTGTATGTGCTTGAATTGACATAGACCCGGGTAAAAGCCGCATCACATTGTACGACAGATTCTGCGACTCGTTGTACGAGTACGACCAACGACAGACTGCACGAGTTGTTTACCCTCCAGAATGCCAAAGTACGATAAACTTTCCTTGACGTCCCGAAAGCATTTCACTGACTTTTGCTGTCAGGCAAAGACAGACTTGTACGAGATGCAGTCTTCGAAGACAGAAGTGCGACCGCAAACATCCATGCACCAGGTGTGTCAAGGCCGGTGAGAGCGATGCTTGTACGACAGTCTGGACTGGAGGATATGATCCTCGCGTACACAGAGTCTACCCAGCAGGAGTCAGTGATCTTCGAAGGCGTCGCGACCAGACACGCCCATCAAACAGGAATACCTCGCAACAACCTCAACCGGATGATTCTCCTGTAGCAGTCGCCTACCACGATCATGAAGGCAATAAAATCCTGGCAACAGATCCAGTCGTTGCGAAGGCTGTTTCAGCGACTTGTCCCAACGGAGCTGCGATCATTCCCGATCACCTGGATGTGAATGATGTACCACACGAACCATGCACAGAAATCGAGCAGATCCAGCGAAGACTGCCATTGCCGTACCAGATCCTCGAGCTTGTCACATATCACCTTGAGAATCTGGCATGGCATCATCAGGTCTTACACGCGACGACCTTCCTGAAAGAAGTCAATACTGTCCTTGATACAAGCAAGGGAAGCATTCGTATCACAGAGCTCGACCTACAGTGGTGTGCTCTTCTGTTTGCGGTCCTCGCAACGACTTTGTCATGTACGCAAGATGAGGTGGCACTGCGAATGGGTTTCCCTCTTGGCTCGAAACGACCGACCAGTCGGAGTTATCACGAAGCTGCTATGAGCTGTCTCCGCCTAGGGGACTTCGCGTCCAAGCCACATATATGCTCTACCCAGACAATACAGATTCTCATGGGAAGCAGCCATTTACTTGGATATTCCAACCAGCAATTTGTGATGTTCGGTAGCGCACATCGCATCGCGCAGAACCTTGGATTATCGAAGTTGAAAGAATATACCGAATCTTGCAGAGGTGCGAGCAAGTTGAGAGGCCCTATTCAAAGAGAAGTGGGTCGCAGAGTCTGGTGGTGCATGGCTATGCAGGACTGGCTGTCATTGCCATCATATGACATGTTCACCATCCATCCTAAACACTTCTCAATACCTAGACCTCGTCACATCAAGAATACGGAGCTGGAGGAAGTAGCAGAATTCTTCAATTATGTTCTGGACATCGCTTACATCGTCATCGAATACCATGTGGCGAGCATGGAAGAAACATCGGCAACAAATCCTACAAGCAAGTACGAGCTGGTCCTGAAGTATGACTCCAGGCTGCGCGATCTCACACCCTGGCGTCCGACCATCACATCGGGTTCTCCTCCCTGGCTGCAATGGGCAGCTTCCTCAGCGAGAATCATTCACGATCATAAGGCCATCATTCTTCATCGCCACTTTCTAGGAAAGTCCTTTCGCGATCCAGCGTACGCATACACAAGATGGGCATCAACAACAGCTTCCAAGAATATTATAGCAGAGACTGCAGATGCTTTTTCAATCCCAGATCGACCACACGTCTGGACAACTCACGCTCATCTCACGGGCGCGGGAGTAACGCTGTGTCTCGATCTGATGTACCGCTCTGTCTCCGAACCAGAATTCGCAACTCACCGCGATCTTGTCGAGAAAGCCCTTACACTCCTAAACCAAGTCAGCAAAGACAGCGTGCTCGCCTCTCGCGGCCACCGTTTGCTAAGCTCCATGCTCAAAGAAAGCATACACGGAGGCGGACCCGAAAGCGAAAAGAATGCTTCTGCGGCCATTCGTCATTCGTCTCGACTCCATGAGGCGGACGATGGAGTTGATTCTTGGCCCATCCAAGGCAGTTCAGCTACGTTAGACGTTGAAGACGAGACTCTTGATCATGCCGATGAACCTCATCTGCTACTAAATGGCAATCTCGGCGATGGAGCCGGCTGGTCTGGCATTGAAGACAGCAGCAGTGCAGAAATGAGCTGGACGGAACTTTTGACCGAGTTCTTCCCTGATCAATTTGACATGGAAGCTTTCGACTTCATCAGTACGATGAATACTGGAAACGATACTGTTGGCCCGTGGTGAGAAATGCAGTCCTAGCGCCATGGACATCAATTCAAGACGAACAATCTTTCTCAGGAATGGAGAATGAGGAAGAGATGTCGACAAGTCACTGCGACTACACGACTCCATTACTAGAATGATCGCTAAGCTGAGGCTTCCTCTCTCTTTCCGACTGCTACCCGATCTTGACCGCTGCACCCATCAGAGGCATCATATAATGTAGCACTCGAGGCCTCATACCCTTCACTCCATCCTTGAGCGAGAATGCTTCACCCAAGACTCGCCCGCTCCTGCACTGCCTCGTCAGCATTGTAGTATCGAGTGAGCTCCGTCATTCATGCAAAGTCTACAGTATTCAGCGACACACTTCGATTCCACACCGCTCTTCATTCTCCTGTATGCTCGGCGGCATCGAGACGCTGGATCAAGGCAGCTCTCTCGCGGCGAAGATAGTCAGTCCCCTGCAACTCCCAGTAACGCGCTCGAACAGCACGTTGCGCTGTCTCAGCCAAGTCTTCCGTGATCGTTTGGACGAGCTTGCATCGGCGCATCAGATCAGAGTCCTCAGAGCTAAGCATCTTGCGGTAGACATACATATCGTCAGATGGCGTGTAGAGGGCATGATTGATCAAATCCATGGCTACTTCACGCATGTTTTCAACTGCGTCTGGAGCATCGAGGTCACGCTACACTTCGTCAGCACTGACTTCGATACCCGGTTGTTATTGACTTACTTCAATCATATGTGATTTGTAGCCGTTGTCGCCAAGGTAGATTTCCGTGACGAATAAATACCAGCCTGGTGCGTTTCCCATCATGTCTTGCAATGCTTTGCGATCTCTGTAGAGCTTTGAATCAGGGAACCAGGATATAATTTTGACGGAGATGGTGTCGAAGGCATGTTGGAGTTTTCGGGAGCATCGCTGCCGCATCGATGCAGCTACATTCGCCATAACGTCGAAGGGACTGTTGAGAAAGATCAGAGAGAGCCAGAGTATCGTGGCGAGAGCGAGGAGAGCCGCAATGATTGATGGAGATGGTATGAGGTCTGTGAAGGCCATAAATCGAAGTAGTCGTGAGATTTGCTAGTTGTTGATCGGGAAGAGGTAGTACGCTGCAGTACTTATGCATTCGCCACGGTCGGCCAGGCTGCACCTCTTTGCAGCTTTCCGCACATATGAAGCAGCTAGTATCGGGAAACGACAGCAGGATAAAGAACATTGCCTGGGCTGAATAACGTTGTCTAAGATCATGTCAAGACAGCCTTGTTTGGAAACAGACGTAAAGATGAGACCTGTTTTACCTTAACTCACTGCACTCACATGATACGATTAAATTGTCTTGCTACCTTATTGCTGGCGACTGTTGAGCACTGCCTTTGGTTTGTCGTAAGCAAGTGTATAAGGTAGTAAATTGGTTTGAACCTGCGCGTTTGACTGAGCTCTTGCTTGATCCATTTGATATAGAGTCGTTAGACGTTATTACTGTAATGAATGTATGCAAGAATGCTACCGACACCAGTAAGTCAGAGAAGGCCATTGTCGACACCATCGAAACAAAAACGATTTCAAAGTCTAGCTTCGACAAATCTCTTACATTCGGACGACTGCACATAACCAAAAATCAAGCTCGGCCATGCTCCTCCTCCACAGCCTCCAATTGCGTCGACACTGCCTCATCGGATGAGATGCCATTCCCTATTTCTCCCGTGTTGACACTGCTTTCTGTTCTCTCCATTTCAATCCCCAAACGACCCAAACACTCTTTGTTGAGATTACGAAGATCACGAACCCTCTGATAAACCTCTCCATACCCCCCCCGAAGCCCGCGTTTCAGTCTCACCTTGTGCCTGCTGCCAGCTTATCAAGAACACTCGCTCTCGCTCCTGGATCTGAGCTCGTTGAATTTCGAGATCTTGCTTTGCGGCTTCGAGTTCAGAAGTCTCACGACGCATATAGTCGGCAATTTGCAGATCTTCGAGGTGATCGTCCACGGCGGACTGGGCTTTCTGTGCTAGTTGGTGCGTGATTCCTACGAACAGATCGCAGTGTCTTGATAGATCAGTGTTGGGTTCGGCAGGTTGGTCCTCGGCGGATGTTACAATGTTGTCGTGGTAGATTCTGGTGTTGTGCCATGTCATGTAGAGTGCTTCACGGAGGATATCGCTAGCGATGTAACGCAGTTGTCGGTTGACATCCGTGGCATCGAGATCGACCTGGAGACAATCAGCACTGGTCAAGGTACAGGTTCGCACAGCCATTGCAATCCCGATGATGCTTACCTCTAAGATCCGCTTCATGGTGTCTTTTTCTCCTTGCCCCGAATACATGGCCTCGATGAAGCTGGCCCAGCCTGGGGCGTGGCGCAGAAGACGGTTGTATGCTTTCACATCGTCCTGTATTTTTGCGTGAGCTACTGCGGATTCGTCTGTAACATTCTGCGCGTTGAATGCTTTATTTGATTTCGAGATCAATATCTGTGCTATCGCTTTCAGGTGGGATGTGGTAGCATCGCAGAGATGGAGTAGAGCGTGCACGACAAACGAACAGCCGAGAAATGTTAGGAAGACGAAAACCTGGTTGAGGACCGAGTCTGTGAAAGTCATGTTGGGTTCGATCGACGAAATACTGGATTATTCGTCGAAAATGTAAGCTATGGTGGGAGTAATTTATGCTTGTACTGTGGTCAAGGTGCTGCAAATCAGACTTCGAATGTCTGCGGCTTTCGATGGGTATGTAGCAGCATGTAGTGACTGGTCTCGGGCATCAGAAAGTGGACAAAAGAAGAGAGATGGCCAAGCATCGCATTTTCCATTCTCAGACAGCCTGGTTCGAGTGGAGATACAGTGGTGGCAGCACTTGGGTTAGGCTGCTACATGCCATGAACTGGATCCAGAAATCAAGTCCCCTAGTCGAGCATGATGCATGCCTAGATCTTCTCGTGAAGTACTAGACCTATGGATATCTCTCCTGTCCTGGGTTGGATCTGACATGTGTCAGACAGCTATCGATAGCCAAGACAATGTCTGTCAGGCTGAGCTTCAGTAGACGAGCCATCAGCTGTTCGAACGCTCCAGGTCTCGGACGCAGCTACGCCCTCCTCCATCAATGTGCCATTAACATTGCCGACGCCAACACCCTCAAGTTCGTGAAACGTTGCGTCTTTCAACTGCTCAATACGTGTCTCCATAGCAGTCCTGGAACAAGAGAACAGATCTGAGGCTATCCTGTCGAACATCATCTGACGTTCCCGTATCTTCTGACTATCTCTCAACTTCTGAAGGATTTCAGCGTGGTCGAGAGGGCTATCACTCGTGTCCACTTCCTGCGCTTCGTCATTTCCTGTAAGGATGTCGCCAATAGCAAGCTTGTCGTGGGTCTTGTGGAAAATTTCGGTTACATCAAACATTGTCGTGTGCAGGACCATGTCGAAGAGGATTTTGACAAGAGTACGCATGGTAGTCTCGGCGTTAAGGGTATCGATGCTTAGCTGATGATGACATGTCAGTGCCTCTCTCTGTAAGGAAGTTCTTGGCATGTACTTGCCTGGGTAATCACGTCCTTCTGCTTCTGATATGGCTCGGAGGTGAGGAACTCAATCCATCGGGATCCAGTTGCTAAGAGTTTGTGACCCTCTCCCACGCGGATTTTGGTTGTCTCCTCCAACAAAGCCTCGAACGTATGCTTGATATGGCGTAAAGACTGCTCGAGCTTTTCCACGTCGCTCGAGCCGTTATCTGCTTTGTTCGACATGGTTGTGTCGTCCATGGAGGACATGAAGCCGCTCTTTACAGAACAGGTGGTGGAAGGAGTTGCTATCGAGGTGAGAAGCAGCAGGAAGCTAGGAAGAAGCTGAAAGCTGAGCGTTTGGCGCTCCTTTTGCCGTTTGCATTGAGGGACTGGGGAGCATGCAGCCTTCCGCGAACTAGGTTGAAAGAAACCATCTCTTTACGGCAAAAAGTCGATTACAAGGTCTCTTCCGGGTGACAGTGGCGCCGAAATGCTGGTTCAAAACCTGATGGTTGTTAGCTCGGAGAGATCTGCAGCACTCCTTGCACTCTGAGCGAAGGGCACCATCCCGAAAGGAAGGGTTGAAACGTATAGCATCGAAGCAAGTCATTAATGAAGCTGTATATCATACCAATGCCTCAATCACGCCCAAATTCCACGCTCATATCTCCCCATCAAAGCTTCGCCTCCCCACTAATAACATCCCTCAACAACTTAAGTCCCTCAATAGCAAACTGCACCATATTCCCCACCCGATCCGGTCCCAAATTCGT
The DNA here is from genome assembly GCA_013365205.1 of Pseudocercospora cruenta. Taxonomy (NCBI): domain Eukaryota; kingdom Fungi; phylum Ascomycota; class Dothideomycetes; order Mycosphaerellales; family Mycosphaerellaceae; genus Pseudocercospora; species Pseudocercospora cruenta. The sequence goes on from JAASFE010006047.1 coordinate 372,390, forward strand.
CTCAATCTCTCTGACAAAAGTCCCCCTCTCACAATCCACCGCAAGAGCAACATACCCAGGTTTACGATTCCTCGTAGTGCCCCCAGTCGGCCCTGCCGTCCCACTCTCACTCAAAGTGTACGTTGACTCCAAATCCTTCCTCACATGTTTCGCCAGCCCCGATACAATATCTGTAGTAGGGCCTTTATAGTTCTCGATCGTTTCTTGGGTCCAGCCGGCATAGGCGATTCTGGAGGGGAGAGTATATAAGGTGAGGCCGCCTTTGTAGTAGCCTGATGCTCCGGGCTGGGAGAGGAGGGAGGAGGAGATTAGGCCTCCTGCGGCGGTTTCGGCGATGGAGATTGTCTCCGAGCGGGATTTTAGGAGTTGGGTTACTTCGTCGAGGATGGGTTTGATGCCGGAGGGAGGGAAGTCGGAGTGGGGTGTGAAGAGGGACATGGTTGCTGTCTTTTGCTTGAGGAATGGGGATGGTCTGATGTCTGTAGTGAGCTTGGTTTGTGGTTGCGTGGTAGCTTGGTAGAGAGCTCGCGTGTGAGGTATTGGTAGTCTGCTTGTTGATGTTGTCGTTAAGCAGCGTGTGACTATGGGAATGATAGACTTAGAAGAAGAACGAGCACTTTTCAGACCTACGAGACTCTTCATGTGATATATTATCAAGCCGTGCAGTAGCCACGACGTCAGTGTGAGTATTTGTGTGGTCCAAGTCCTTGCAATGGAGAGCTCCGGGATGCAAGATGAGGTGGGGAGCTTCAGTCATCGCCGAGGCTGCCCGATGATCAACCATTTTCACGACGAGATCGTTAGCTTTTGACGTTCTACTGTAGTAGACTAGCATGCTCCTCGGTACAAGTAGACATGACTGCGATCGAGTACATTGGTCAGAGGAAGATTGTAGACAGCCGAGGAAGTATTGAGAAAATCCGGCTCAATGGGACTTTGAAGAGTGTGTTCTGAAGGAAGTATGCTTTATCATTGGGAGCATGGGAACAGGCTACTCTACATTCGAAAGATGGAAGAAATCCATCAAAGACGTCGAAGACTGCCCAAATCCCCTTTCCTTCCGTAGCTGTACTGCTCGTGACCCAAACCCGTGGCTTAAAAGCAAAGCAAGTAAGTAGTATCTCGGCAGATGAAGCTGCGCCGTTGAAATGCATTGCAGTACTCCGACTGACGCCGGTCCCATGGTTGTGTCGCTAATGTGAAGATGCTCAACTAGGAGGAGGACGACGACGCAGAAATGGACGTCAGTGTGGATCAGGAACCCAAAGACATTTCTTCCTGTTCGATGGGCACGCTTGCTTGAAGTGGGGGTCTCCGGTTTGATTGGTATTTTTGAATGGTTTTGAGTCTTCTTTTGAGGAGACTTCTTGCTTCCACTTGATGTAAGTCGTTTGATGACTTGAGGGACGACATCGGAATGCGTCTCTTGCGTGGTTGGTGTCTCTTGCTTGATCGTTGACACTATGGACGAGAATACCGAGACATGCCCTACAACAGCATTGCTTGAGATGTCGAAGACGCAGGGTTGACGGGTCGCCGTGCAAGAGACCGTTCGGAAGATCGATACTAACCACCACCACGGGCGTAGGGATGGAAGCCACGATGTCCTCCTCGACCACCGCCGCGATAGTTGGCGCCGGGTCGGCCAGCATTCTTGGGGCCGGTCGGTGCACCAGCAGGCGCCTGACCTGCAGGCTGAGGAGTGGACTTCTGGAAGCCACCACGACCTCCACGAGGGTTGAATCCGCCACGACCAGGGCCTGGGCTCATGCCTTGAGGAGCTGGCACATCATCGTACATGCCCTCCCAAGTGTTCTCGCTGCCGAAGTTGCCTTGGTTCATGCGAGCCATCTGCTGGCGCTCATACTTCTGCTGCTCGAACATCAATTGTTCTTGAGCTGAGAAGCCGCCCTGCGAGTTAGACCGGCCGTTGCCGTTCTGTCCGCCTTGCATGGGCGAGTTGCCGCCTCCTTGCATGCCGCCGTTGAAGCCTTGTTGCATGGCAGCCATCTGCTGCATCATTGGAGGATTCATCTGGCCGTTTTGCTGAGCGCGCTGCATCATCATCTGCTGCATCATGGGGTTCATGCCACCCATGCCACCCATTCCGCCGCCCATGTTCTGTGCTTGCATCATGGCAAAGTATTGTTGCATTCGTTGCCAGTATTGTGCCATCATTGCTGGTGTCATGTTGTTTGGGCCTTGACCGGCACCGTTGGCATTGGCATCACCGCCACCCATTTGATTCTGGTTGCCGAATCCTGCACCTCCTCCGTTGTTGTTGGCGAATTGGCCTCGAGGCTGCCATTTAGATTTTGGTGCCTCCTCCTCCCCCATCTTTCCTCGCGGTTGGGCACGCTTGACCTCGATCGGCTTGCCAAGAATCGCGAGTGGGCCTTCCAGTGTGCGTTCGACAGCAAGTTCCGAGTCGAATGTGACGAAGCCGAAGCCTCGCGGTCGGCCAGTGTCCTTGTCCATCATGAGAGTAGCATCAAGCACACGACCGAATTTCATGAAAAAGTCCTTGAAGTCGGCTTCGGTTGCTTCCTGAGAAACGCCGCCGACGAAAATCTTGGCTGTGCGCTCCTGTTCGTCTCGTGGAATGGCCCGCTTGGGATCGATCTGACAGCATCTGTTAGATTTGTGTCTCTTCCTTCTTCGTATTACGCCTCTGCTTAATCTTACAAGTTTTCCATCTAATGAGTGCTCCTTGACCATGACTGTGTTGACATTCTTCGGGTCTTTGAAGGTCAAGAAACCGAAGCCTCGCGAGCGGCCGGTAGCGCCATCTCGCATGACTGTGCATTCTACAACTTCTCCGAATTGCGAAAAGTACTGCTTCAGCGATTCTAGTGGTACATGTTAGATGCCGTAACGATCGGTGCAGAGGATGCCAAGCTTACCGTCCGTTGTTTCCCAGTTGAGACCGCCGATGAACATCTTTCTACAATCATTGTGTTAGTGGCCGTAAACATTATACTATAGCGCAGAGTAACGTGAGCGTGAGCTGCCGTATAAAGTATTAATCCTCCTTCGCGCACGAGGCGAAATGCCATTGTCATGTCCGTCCTGCACCGGCTTTCCATCATTCAGGGTTCTCGTATGTCTCCCGCACCTGCCAACACAAGCCGAATGCCGACCAATCCATTCCGACCGACGCGGGAATGACGGCGGTGTCTCGGCCTTGCATGTCGCTTTGACGCCGACAATGCATTCATCGTGTGGTGTCCACGCGATGTGCAATGCTGGCAAGCCCGCACGAGCCCTCGTCAAAGATGCGCCATCTCGAAACCAGTGAAGTGTGGCTCTGCGGGGCTTCAGGAACGGCGAACTCTGTCCTAGCCTCAAGGAAACGCTCTCGACTGCACGAGCTTGGTATTCAGATCTGTCTGTCTCTTTGGCGATGTTCGCGGATTATCAAGCTGATTGCATGCTATCAATGCTGACCGTGTGCATGTCACTTTCGTGCAGCAGAAAGCGGTACTCAGCAGCATGACTCTATCGGCTATCTCCTCTCTTCTGTCTGACTGATCTGATCTGCTAGGTAGTCGCTAGTGCGGTCATTGTGCTCAAGCTAAGGCGCTCAGTTGTAGTACTTGCGTGCTGGCCAGGTTGCGTCTCCCACAACATCTCCATGTATATAGAAGGTAGAAGTCAGGTAGACCGAATGAAGGACGAGTGTCCGACAACTCTGCATCTTCTGAAGCCATGTACCACTCCATTTGCCCGAAAGGCAACATCGTGCGCGAACATCAGTTGCAAATGAGTACTTGCCAACCTTGAGCTCTAAGACCCTCCCATTGCACGTCCGTCCACCACTTTCTCTCCAATGCACAACGAGCATGTATCAATGTTGGACTTGTGTGGCAAATATGTGCCATTGTGCCTTGCCTCGATCCATGCGAGTTGCTTTGCATCGATAGCTGGCTGGCATTTGGCGATCGTAGTGAAGCCGGCGGTCTCTCCAAATTGAGATAGCAGACGAGGTCGGCTGTCTGCTTCTCGGTCCGTGAATGGAACGTTGTTGTGCGCCACATTCCTCGATCAAGCCGACTTCGTCGGGACTTGGTAGCGGAGGCCGAAAGGGATGTGTACAGAAAGGATCAAACTGGCCGCGGGCGCCTATTCAGGCGGCTGTTGCTGCTGTTGTGTCGCTGATGCCGTGTAATTGTGATGCTCAAGCTCACGCCACGTGGAAATGAAGAAAAGAGAGAGTGCTACTTACCCGTCCTCCTTTATACCTATGGGCTTCTCATCCGCCGGGGTGTCTCTGAACTCATTTTGGACACCATCCATGCCGCCTCCATAGTTGTTGTACTGCGGCTCTTCGTTGTACTCGTTCTTCACTTCAGCCGCACCGCCATCGCCAGCTGCTATAGTGGGCTCATCGCCGCCGCTGAAGTCTTGGGGTGGTGTGCCGAGCTGCGGCTCAGGCTCGGGCTCGGCCTTCGTTGTAGGCTCTTGCGCGTTGTCGTCGCCGTCGTAGCTGTTTGCGGTCAGTTGGTCGGCAGATATATCGCGCGATAGGTGACGAGACCAATCGCGCGGAGGGATGTGCTCACAGGTCTGCGAAGAGGTCCTCGTCATCGGGGACGTTGTCCGCCATCGTCACGAGTGCGCGGGCGACTCAATGTGCTTAGACGGAAGCGGTCTGCCTCGAGAAAGATGATGAGATGGGAAGAAAGGGTGTATGATCGGGACGAGGTCGAGGTGGAAGAGGTGTAGGTGGTGGTGTGTCTGGGTGCGTTGTTTGCTGCGCTGCGCTGCGGGCTTGCGCTGAGAAGAAAGCCAGAAGCGGCTGCGGGACAGCGGGATGAGGCGCTTGCCGAGAAAGCTTGTGGGGAAGTGAGTCCGAGTGCCTCTGACGATATCGGTTTGACGCCCGCGATGCCCTAAAGCCAGCAATCCGCGTCCGTGAATAGAACAGAGCGTGCTTCTTAAATGTAATGATTCGGTGACACACGTGAAAGAGTCGCCATGTTCAAGAAGCCGACTCAACAGCAGGTATAACGTAGAAATCACATGCTAGAGAAATGCACTAATTGGTCTAAGGAGAGCGTCCGCGAGATGGTCCAGGTCGGTTCGTCGTGCCTTACTCCTCCTTCCACCACTACCACCACCATTGCCTCCCAGCCTCCCGCGCTCTCGACTCTTCCGACCTAGCAAAGGCACCAGCTAATATGGGCGATCTGTGGGCTTTTATAGACCGGACCGAGTAAGCATGAGTAGTAAAGAGTATTGGGCATGGCCACTCACAGGCGCATAGTACTGCATCTCCATTCTGGCGAACTAGCTCGGCTACGAGTCAACGAAGCAACAATGACCAAACCACTCGCACCAATTCGCAGGAAGCATCGCAGCGCAAGGTTATTGGCGCATCATATTCACATGCCGATATACTGAAACTGGACAATCTGTAATGCCACTTGTCCTACATACTGCGCCTGGATCTATGTTGATATGTGGTAGATCGCTTTCTGGAGATCGACCCCAAACGCCGCCTTCTTCTTCCAGTGCGAGAGGTAGCGGTAATACACCACCTCCCGGAACTGGACGATCGCCACCTGCACGACCAAAGTATCAAAGTTTCCTTTCAGAGACGAGTAATGCTTGGGATGATGAGGGAGACACATTTGGCTTGGATGAAGATGAGGATGAGTTTGGACTGCCGAGCATAGCGTCAATGCGAAGAAAAGGCAAAAAGGCGTCATCGAAGAAGACGAAAGAATCTAGTGTCATCAGCGGTTTTGGAAGTGACAATAGGACACCATATGCCAATGCTTCACGGAATGGGAGTATTACCTCGGCATCCTCATACGCACCAGCACTCGACAATGGCGATGTGTCCGAAGTGCGAGCGATACCAGCATACCCTACCATGAAACGCAGCACAGAAGGCCAAAAGATCTTGCGACCACAGTACAAAGACATACTACGAGATCCTGCCAATAGTCTACACCTCATATCACACCCATCGGTCCCAGCTGGAGCGTCCGCGAAAGAAGTCGAAGCACACTCTGCACGTATCACTCGCATAAACAAATTCAAGAAGATCCTCCAGGCATCGTCAGTGAACATCGCAGAACTCCGAAATAGCGCATGGTCAGGACTACCCAGTGAAGTTCGCGCCATGACCTGGCAACTCCTTCTCGGCTATCTCCCCACGAGCTCAGAACGACGGATCAACACACTCGAACGAAAACGAAAAGAATACCTAGACGGCGTGCGACAAGCATTCGAACGAGGCACAATGCGCGCATCACAACCTGTGGAAGCAGGTATGATTGCTGGGCCTAATTCCTCACCTGCCTCAAATCGTGGTCGTGGTAGAGGGTTGGACGAAGCAATTTGGCATCAAATAAGCATAGACGTCCCGCGCACAAATCCGCACTTGGAACTCTACAGCTATGAAGCCACACAGCGAAGTCTCGAAAGAATACTATACGTTTGGGCAATACGACATCCCGCATCAGGCTACGTGCAAGGAATCAATGATCTCGTCACACCATTCTGGCAAGTTTTCCTCGGCCAATACATAACAGATCCTGAAGTAGCCACAGGCATGGATCCAGGCCAATTGCCCAAAGCAGTCTTAGATGCTGTCGAAGCAGATTCATTCTGGTGTTTAACAAAACTTCTCGACGGGATACAAGACAATTATATTCACGCACAACCCGGCATTCAACGACAAGTCTCAGCATTACGTGACCTCACAGCAAGAATCGACGGCGCTTTAGCGAGACACATGGAACAAGAAGGCGTGGAATTCATCCAGTTCAGTTTCAGGTGGATGAATTGCCTCCTGATGCGAGAAATAAGTGTGAAGAACACGATACGCATGTGGGATACATATCTCGTAAGTCCTACCTACACTACCCTCCTCCCTAATCCTCCCCTTCCACTAACATAGTACGATGTCATCTAGGCCGAAGACCAAGGGTTCTCCGCCTTCCATTTGTATGTCTGCGCCGCATTCCTGGTAAAATGGTCGGATAAGCTCCAACAAATGGATTTCCAAGAAATCATGATGTTCTTACAATCCTTACCAACGAGGGATTGGACGGAAAAGGATATCGAACTACTTCTCTCCGAAGCTTTCATTTGGAAATCTTTGTTTGCTGGGTCGAAAGCGCATGTGAGGCAGAGTTCTGCGGGGAATATACCGGCTGGTGGATTGCAGTTATGATTGATAGCGAGAGCAATCCAGTGATGAGGAGTGATCGTTCATGTTTCCTTGTTTGGTTGTGGTGGTTGTTGTTTCTCGTCCCAATCCAGGATGACGTCCACGTTCATACGTATATCGTGGCTTGCTTTGAGCGCTTCAGATGGTATCATAACCGGAGTGTCCCGGTTGATCTTGGAGGAAGCCTCTTCCCGCGGATTGCTCTTCAGGAGGTCAAGAATATGATCACCAAGATCAAGCCTCTCGGGCAGTGCCTCGTTGTCATTATCATCACGAGTCTTGTTTCGATGAGCGGCTTCGACGCCATCTTGCGTGGGCGTAAGAATTTTGTCCCTTTCTTCGTTGGTCAGGGTGTCCAGCATAGCGAGCACGTTATCGCCAATGCTGAGCCTTGTCAGAAGGCTTTGCTCTTGTTCGAAGGAGAGATCTTTTGAACGAGGGTGACTTTTAAGGAGAGAGGTGATGTGGTCTTCAGCGTCGAGCCTTTCGGGTGATCTGTTCTCGTCACCTCTGGGGAGTTGACATGGTGTGGCGAAACCACGCTTCTGCTCAGGTTTCTGATATTCGCACCTCTCCAAGTCGGCAGCAGTGCTTGGCGGCTGCTCACTTCGCGAGATCGGATGGTAATCGTTCTTTTCATTCTTACTGACCATGATCCCGAGCACAGAATCGTGGTCACTCCCTGAGTTCTCATCACCATCGGGCGAGTCAAGTTCCGCTCTTGTTGGCGATGGGGTTGGGCTATTCGGCGTGACCATAACCACCGGAGGCACGTCCGAATGTTGCCGTGAGCTCGTTCCGTCCATGTCTGCCTTCAGAGGAGAGTCGTTGTCACAGTCCATCTCAAGGACCGTTGGCGAAGCGCGCGACTTTGGCTCGCTTGACTGTGCCATTGACCGTGACATTTCCCATGAGTAAGCCTCAGAACACTTCGCAGGGCCTCCTGCGCACGAGCACCTAGGTCTTGGTCCCGGAGCGGATGGATCCCTTTGGTGACAGGCCAGCCCAAGCACTTTAGGGTCTTCTTGTAATGACTCCATCGACTCGGCAACAGATGCAGTCATGTCGGGGATTTCTTCGATAGCAGGAATGCAATCTGCACAAGCGGCAGAGTACTGCATATCTCCATAGCGCGGCTCAGAGGACCAGCGGTAGCTGCAGCCAAAGTAGTCTTGAATATTTTCAGGCTCCAAGTATGCCAACCTACTTTCCTCACCGGCAATAGCCAGTGCAAGATCGTCGCACCTCGAATTCGCGTCTTTGGAAGCCTTTTCGCAGATGGTGCAGTCGTTGCCACAGGTCCATGTCTCGCCTAGAAGAGGGATTGAAGACCCCATGACGATGTTCTTGATGTCCTTTCCGGTAGGCTGTTCTTCAGTCAGGGTGGATTTCTAATCCATTTCGCCATTGTGATATCCGTTGATCTTCGTTTGCGATGCATCGGCCCCCGTGGCGAAGATGCCATGAGTCCAAGCCTCTTTTCCACTCTGCCGGTCCATTAGACGGGGCGCTTTGTCATTCTTGACAAGTTCATCCCACTGCGAATTGAGGTCAACTAGTCCTTCCTTCGGAGGTGAGTATTGGCGAAGCTTGACACCTGCCTCTTCGAAAATTTTTGCTGCAGCCTTATCCATGTAGTAGCTCTGACTGAACACAACTTCTGTGATTCCAACCTGGACAATCTTGATTGTGCAGGTCAAGCACGGGCAGGTATTGCAGTAGAGCACTCCTCCGTCTCCAATGCGCTCACGGCCAGCCTCAAGGAGTGCATTCTCTTCAGCGTGTATGCAGAGACAAGTGCTGAGATCGGCTCCTCCTGACATGCCGGTAGCATTACGGCCATTGCATCTAGGACAGCCTCCATCATTACAATTCATGATATTTCTGGGCGTTCCATTGTAACCAGTAGCCATGACACGCTTATTGCGGACAAGAACGCAGCCCACTTGTCGCCGCATACAATTGCTTCGTCGAGCAGCCAGCGAAGCTAGAGTCATGAAATAGTGATCCCATGCTGGTCTGATCCTGCTCGGGTCCGTAAGATTGATCGCGTCCAGACTCGCCCAGAGCTTTGGAATCGACGTCGTCGAGTTGAGAAGCTTGATTTGTGCCCGAGAAGCAACTGTTGCCAATCCTGTGACCGGAGAGTACTGATGGTCATCATTGCGCAAGACGAACTGTTCTAGAGAGGGCGGCGTCAATCCTGCCTTGGCACAGCGGTCCTTGAAGCGCTGCCAACGGACAGAAATGGGAGCATCAACGTTCACAAGAACGAAGAAAGGTCTCCTGCACAATGTTTCGGCGATCTTCTCATCGTATATGCATGTTGTCACGAAATCACCCTGCCAGTATTTGGTCGCGTGCTCTAGGAGGTCGTCGACACTTGAGAAAGTGGCTCCTGGATGACGACTGGTGGAAGGGACGTGCAGATCTGAAGCAGACTTTTCAATGTCTGGAGTCGCAGAAGTCCGAGCGAGGTTGAGTACTTGAAAGTTGTGTTTCTGGACCAGGTAGTCGAGTACGACCTGCAAGAAAGACGTTAGCTACCAAGGTCTTTGCTTCAATCATGCAGTTGGCTTGCCTGCTTTCCAGCGCAGATGCCACCGCATACGCCGACGAGCATCTTCAGTCTCGCTCACACTGAGCCAGTTGTAGAGATGCCTGGCCTGTGTATGGTATCCTGCGTCTGCAAAAGCGACTCTTTGTTCCAAGACCTTTTGTCTCTCATTCAACTGTTGATTGGAAGTCGTGATTGACTTTCACAGGCGCGTCAACTCACGCGTCACGCGATTTCTTGGCAGGAGGCACTGGCCAGCACTTCTTTCTCTCTGCACGACCATCTCTCCTTCTCGATCCACTCAATACCACGATCCACCTCGTCTCCCATAGCAACCAGCAAAAGGCTTTTACGGACTCATAACGAGAATCTAGAGGATTGCGCCAAGGAGCAGGAGGCTTTCGAGCACGTGGGAAAAAATGCTTCATCGCACAAGCTTTCCATTTCGCATCTATTTCATGCTTACCAGCAGAAGCTCAAGATGGTCACCGCCACAGCCTCTGGAATGTCACTTTGAACAAGAAGCTATGTGATTCTTTCGAGAGAATGCAATGTGTATCAGGCCAATCACTATTTCCATACCACCCACGCTTCTTTCAGACTGTCATCGCCTACAGCCTATTCGTCAACAAGTATGCCTGTTCTGGAAGGTCAACCTGAAGTCTAGCAGGCACACGCGTGTACCTGCATGGAGTTCAGCAATCTAGCTATGCTTGAAGTGTCTTCCACCGAAGCCTTCAGCGAAGCAGGATTGAACCATTGACTAGATATATAGATGCAGTGCAACGAGTGTCTTGAATAACCTCGACCAAATCATTCGCCATGTATCTCGCCGCTGCCATCCTCGCTGCCACAGCTGTGCTGGCAGCCGTATACGACGATGGATATGAGACTGTAGGACTTGCGGCACTAGCGGAGGCTTGCCAACCAGTCTTAGTCTACCTACTGCCGTTTAGACAGTATGCAATAGAAGTTGCGACTGAGTTCGTTTCATGCAAAGCTTGCAAATCAAAAACGACCTCTCTTCGCAAACGAGTCCAGGCTTTGCGCAGCTCACTACTTCATGCTCACACAATAAAGATCTGATGGTCCCACATCGTGATGCTCCGCCATTCCTCCTCCCGGCATTCGGGTACTGCGCCCGCGATTACTCAAACACAATCTCGACGTTCTTCAAGAACGGCACGTCTGGGCGGAACTGACTCTCCTTCTCCGGCACACTCCTCTTCACCCCCTCACAGAACTTGACCCTAAGCTTTGCCACCTGATGGCCCTCTTGATTGAGAGTCGTCGCAATCTGTCTCAGTGCCATCCTCGCAGCAAGATACTCTCTCCTCCAACTTCTCGGGTTCGGATAGTTGTCCCGTGGCAAGTTTACCATTACCACAATTTCTCCAAACTTGAACATATGCTCTGGGAACACTGGGCGTAAGTCGATCGCTCTTAGGTCCCCGGCGTAGGTAAACTTAAGGTCTCCGGAAAGCTGGAGATTGACTTCGTGGAATATGTCCCCGGGATCTTTGGCTGTGCAGGTTAGGTTGAAGGTGAAGATGTTGGGAGACTCGAAGATTAGGTCCTCGCATTCGTGATTGATTTGTTTGTTGACACGGAGAAGCGATGTGTTGGCCAAACTTGACTCAAGGCGATCGTGGTGTAGAGCGAACTCGTAGATGCGGTTGCGGAGCTCAGGTGCGAGGGAGAGGAAGCTAAATGTGGTACTGGTGCTTGCGGTGGCCATCGCGATCTTCTGGTGTGCCGCGCGTTGTGAGGTCGTGATTGTTGGGGTTTCAAAATGAGGATCGAGGTCGAGGCAGAGCAAAGAAAGATTTAATTGGTGAAGTGTGGCAACGATTCACTTACCGATTCTGCATGCGTGCGTACACCTATACTTCACTCACGAGCCAGAGTCGGCGCTTCAACCTGGGGGCTACTTGTACTCAAGTAGTCCCTTTCATCGGAGCTAGTCTTGACGCTGTCGAGACTTGGTTGTAAGGATACTTGTCATTGAGGCAGCACGTGCCATCTCCTCATCATCTCCATCATCAGAAGACTCGTGCTCATGCTAGACAGCGAAGTTGACCTACACACTCCTCTCACTCCCCTCAGGCGTAACGACCTCCTGCAAATCTCTAACCCAACCCAACCTCCCTTCCGCAAAAATCTCTCCCGTCGCCGGCATCTTCTCCCCACCGTCCAGCAACAGCGTCCTGACAATCACCTTCTCCGGCATCGCATCCTGATGATGATAAATATGGCTTGTACAAATTCCACAAAAATAACACCTCACATCCTTCCCACTCGCTCCTTTATACGTATAAACTTTAGCTTCACCTTTCGTAACCACAAGATCTCCTCTGGGAATAATCTGATTACAGGAATACGGTCCACCTCCCAATTTCTGACATGTCGAACAATGACACAACACATGTTCAGCTTTATCCAATCTCGCAACCCATTCTAAAGCTCCACAATGACAAGATCCTTTATATGCTCCCTCCTTCTTAGCTAAAGGATGTTGCGCCTTTTCACCAAACAAAACTCCATCTCTTATATCTACGACCACGCTATCTTCCACGAATGGCTTCGCTTGCCGGGAGAATTCTAGATGTACGGGATCCTCGGTCAGATAGTAGTCGAGATCGTCTTGCGACGAGAATTCTAGGATGAAGCCGTGGGTCATGCCTTTACTGAAAGGTTCCCAGGATCGGTTCTTTCCCATTCGAAGGGATTTCATGTACGGGCGTCCGTTGCGGAGACATTTTGTTTTTAGGGAAGAGAAAGATTTGAAGTGCGATTCGAAGTCGGTCCAGGATATGTTGAGGTTGTATCTGAAGAGGACGATGTGGGTTATTGTTTCGGTCATTTTGGTGTGTGGCTATGTGGTATGAAGGTCGTGAGCGACCATTTTGCAGTTCGCCCGACACATTGTCAGTTATATGGAATGTCGGCTTTCTACACTACCTGCCAGTGTCGACTATGGAGATGCTGGTCTATCGATGGCGACAACTTCAAGCAGAAGCAGCAACATTCTCCCCGGCGTGTTTTGCTGGCATAGAACTTTTGGGCAAGACATTCCGTGCCTTGAGAACTCAGGCAGGAGATCCCGCAACGATTGCTCACGGGGTCTTTCTTGCGTCTGTCTTGTGCAGTTCTTGCGAGTTCTTTGGTGAGCAGTGAGCTGCACACATTGTATTGCAGATATGTGGGTTGTTGTAGTGGAAAGAGAAGGACAGCAAGGTCGAGGGTTGGGGAACTCTTTAGTGGCGGGCGGAAGACTTCCGGTTCCGACAAATCCGGCTTGCCTAACAATCTTCCATACATTTAAAGACTTATCTGAACGATATATCGATAGTAAAGCATGTTGTCGTTTTGAGGCATAGTATAGACGTTTTTACGTAATCTAAGGTATTATTAGTTATCTACTACTATATCTATAGGCCCTTATAGTCTATATACTATCTTATTCTAGCTTTTATTATTATTACTATAGTATCTATCTTCTATTACTAATTAGACCTAATAAATTGCTATTTAATTAGTATAGTAGCCTTTAGCTCTTTCTTAGTTATATAGAAGTATCGTTTAATATATTATTTTAGTATTTACTATATATTATTAATAATTAAGAAGTTAGGACTTTAAGGGCTATTAGTATACTATCTAAAGCCTTCTTTATATAACTTTAACTTATATCTGAGTATAGAGTTGTCTTCTAAGTATATTCTATAGTTTCTATTATTATCTTCCTTTAGTAGAAATAGCTTACCTACTATCTAGACTTATCTCTAGATAGGTTTAATATATAGCTTAAATATCTTCTTAAGATAATAGGTCTATATTATATTTCTATCCTTAGTTACCTTATCTATAGATTATAGCTTATAATATTTATAGTAATACTTATTCTTATTATATATATATTTATAGATAGAGAGTATTATATTATTTAGTAGTAAGGCTTCTTCTTTAGCTATTTCTTTAGCTACTATAAGCGTAGATATTCCTTCTTCTATAGTAGCCTCCTATATATAAGAAATATTCTATTTCTTAAATACCTTACTATAGAAGATTAGATTACTTATATAGCTATATCTAACTATTATCTAGTAGTAGAAGATACTAGACTATAAGCGCTTCTTAAATTATATATAATTCTTATAGTACTTCTTATTAGATAAATAGATAACCTAGATAGTACCTCTAGACTTAAAAGTAAAATAAATCTTATCTATAAAGTATACGCGCTTCTACTAGTCCTTATTTTATAATAGGTATAGTCTAGCGAAGATAAGATACTTCTTAATATTAGCTTCTTAAAGGTATAACTTCTAGTAGGCTCTATACTTATAGTATCTAGCCTTATTTATCTTCTTTTTAACTATCTTATAGCTCTTTAGTTCTAGAATAAAGAGAGCTCTTAATTCTTCCTATTTATAGGTCTTATAGGTATAGTTTTCTCGTATATAGGCAATTATCTTCTTAAGTAGCTTAGGGATAATATAGAAGACGTAACTATAAGGTTAATATTTTCTTTTTAAAAGAAAGTCTTTAAAAGACTATCTTTTAATAGATCTAATTACCTTACTAGTTATATTATATATTTAGGGCACTATAAGTAGTATATTGTATCGAAGGATTTTAACGCGAACGCGTCTCTCTATATTAGCTTTAACCTATATATAATTATTATTTTTAGTACTAGGTTCTTTATTATTATTATATTTTTATTTTCCTATATTAAAGCGTAATATAATACGATAATTTTAATGTATTGATAAGGTCTATACGACAAGTGTGTACTATGGAATGGCAGGTTAAAAGTGATGGGTACGCGTTGTGAGAGAACGCGCTAAGCCCGCCACGCAGGATTTCCCCGACCCTCGGGTGCTCGGACAAGGACAGAGTTGGGCTCGAGACGAGGCTGTGTTCGTCCTTTGGCAAGTCTGACGAGGAACTCCAGCTTTTCTTCCGATCGTTCACAAATCAAACAGCCAAGAACAACTCATGCAAAGGACTGGACCAGCATCGTCTGCACACGCTTCTCGTACGCTCGCAGAGACGACATCTTAGCTGTGCCGCGCGGCAGCTTCTCATTCTGGCATTCCGAGGACGAGCTGCAGCTGAGCTCTTCGCCAAGCTGAACCTCGAAAGGCTCATGGCCGTGTTTTTGGCTAGAATGCGCCATTATTCAGTGGATGATCGCGCTACTCTGGCATTTTGAGCATGTCCAACCACAGATCTGAAGGGTCGACTGCTGTTCAGCTCAGCCCAGTGGCTTCCACGTGTCCGCTTTCACTCACAGTCCTGCAGACGGCACGTCTTCGCTTGCTGTAGGCAAGCTTCTGGACGACGCCCACAGAATCGGATTTGAGTATCGGAGTGTTCCTGCATCAGGTCTACCGCCTCTGATCGATGATGGTCGCGAAATTTCATCAAAGCTGGGTTTTGCGACAACACTGAGGAGAAGAGTTGACAATGGGAAAGCGGCGCGACGCCTGCGACAACCACAATTATGGCCTCCGTTTCGAGTATCAAGGTCGTTCAGGCCCGCCGAGACGCACTGCACGACTCGCTCATCCTGGATCTTCGGTCTCTTAGCAGAGCCTCAGATTCATCTGAGTGGAGATTGTCATTCTGGCCAGCTGACGTGCTCGATGCGGAGCCCTGGTCACACTACCAGAGCAAATCCCAGTTCAAGATCGCGCCACCTTGGGTCTTTCGTCTTTTCACAGAGCTGTACCTGTGTCTGTACGACTGACTACAGTCAATGCAACAAGCCGCAGCAGGATTGTGCCCGATCGAACTGTAATATGTGGAAATTATTGCCGCGCTCCAACCGCAAGTCTTGCTCTGCTGCATAGCGAATGAGGTCTCGCCATAGACGACAGAAACCAATCAACGGACCAGCCACTAGGTTCCCAGACTGCAATAGTGACCCAGACTCATGCTAGACACCCCAGACTTGCATGTACCCCAGTTCTGGAGCCCCGCATTCTTGGGAGACAGCTCGCGAGCTCGCCGCGTGTCCGCGTCTTGAGGAAGGTTTGGCGTATCAGACAGACCTCTTGTAGCGCTCGAATTGGACGGATGAAGGGAGTTTTTCCACATTCGATGGCTGTATGTCGAGCTTCATAAGAGCGTAGAGGCCCCTGACAAGGTAGGGCAGATTCCCTTCATCCTCTAGAGCTGTGCCATCCCATTGATAGTGCTCTCACTTCACCATAATCTCTCGACATCATGGTTAACCAATCTCAGTCTGAATTGCCCGAGAAGCTTCTCAAAACCGATCTCTGGCAGTACGGTCGGAGAAGGCGGAATGATGGCCCATACGCAGACAACTTGGACCTCGATGTGTTGATCGTTGGTGCTGGGTTTGGAGGTGCCTACTCCTTGTACGAGGCTCGCAAGAACGGCTTCAAGACTGCGCTGTGGGACGCAGGTCTTGGCTTTGGCGGCACTTGTGAGTTGAAGATGTCAGAAGCGAGATCGAAAACGATGTTCTGACAGCTCTACAACAGGGCGATGGAATATCTACCCAGGTGCAAGAGTGGACTCTCCAGTCCCAATCTACGAATTGGCGATTCCAGAGGTCTACAAGGACTGGCATTGGACCACCAATTACCCAGACTGGCATGAGCTACAGGCATACTTCGACCACTTGGACAAGACTCTCGAACTCAGCAAAGACTCCGCTTTCGAGACCGTCGTTGTTTCCGCAGAATTCGACAAGGATGAGGCCAAGTGGACAGTGAAGACTCAAGATGGTCGCACTGCGAAGGCACGATTCTTGATCGTTGCGGCTGGATTCGCTGCCAAGCGATGTGAGCGTAATGGCTTCGAACTGATGTGGCCTCCATTCTGACTATGTTTATAGACATTCCAGATGTACCAGGTCTTGACACATTCAAGGGTGAGATCCACCACTCCTCCTTCTGGCCCACCGAGGGCGTCGACTACAAGGGCAAGAAGGTCGCAGTCATTGGCACTGGCGCTTCTGGCGTGCAAATGATTCAGGAGATGGGTCCCGTCGCCGAGCAGCTCACTGTCTACCAACGAACACCAAACCTTGCCCTGCCTATGGGTCGCCGTGACCTGACCAAGGAAGAGCAAGACAAGCTTAAGCCAGACTACCCATACATCCATGCCATGCGCGAGAAGTGCTTCGCCGGCTTCCACTACGATCTGTGCGAGCGTAATACCTTCCAGGATTCACCAGAGGAGCGAGAAGAGTTCTTCGATGGTCTATGGAAGCAGCAGGGTTTCGCTCTCTGGCTTGCAGGATACAAAGACTACCTGGCTGACGAGAAGGCCAATCGCGAATCATACAACTACTGGCGCAAGCAGCAATCAAAGCGTGTGAAGAATGAGGAGAAGAAGAAGGTTCTCTTCCCAGAGGAGCCACCACATCCATTCGGTGTCAAGCGACCATGTCTTGAGCAGAACTACTATGAGGTCCTCGATCGAGACAACGTCAGGATAGTCAACATCAACGAGAAGAACGGCACCCCAATTGAGCGATTCACTGAGAAGGGTATCGTTGCCAACGGTGAGGAGATCGAATTCGACATCATCGCATTGGCGACTGGCTTTGATGTGGTCACTGGTGGCATGACTTCCATGGGTCTGAAGTCCATCAACGGCACATACTTGTCTGATGAGTGGAAAGAGGGTGCCAACACCTACCTCGGAACCACCATTGCCGGTTATCCGAACCTCTTCCATCTCTACGGCCCACACGGCCCAACACTTCTCTCTAATGGCCCGTCTTCAGTCGAGATTCAGGCCCGATGGATCCGAGATGCTATCAAGCTCGTCAATCGCGAGAATCTGAAGTATGTCAACCCAACTAAGGAGGCTAGTGATGCTTGGAAGCAACGCATCCAGGATCTTGCTGCAGGCACACTTTTCCCAACTACTCGATCAACGTATATGGGTGGCACTGTGCCAGGCAAGAAGTTTGAGATGACTTGTTATGCGGGTGGTGTTGATGCGTATGGTCCTGAGATCCGAAAGGCTCTTCAGGGGTGGCAAGGCTTTGAGACCGTCAAGGCGTAGATCTGGGCGGTGTGTGATTTTAGCGTTCTTGTAAATAGCGAGCGAGTTATGGAAAGGCTTCGAACACCGAGCACTTCCCCGGGTCTCTCGTTGTGTGATCTGATGAGATCTCCTTTGAAGCGAGGAAAGCGAGAGCGCGAGATCTTCGCGTCTTCAAGTCATATGCAGCATTTTCGAGTGGCAAAAATTTCTTGTACTTCAGGCGATGAAGCTGGCATTTACGATTCCGATACTCTCATCGCAAGGGATCTGGAGCACGAATAACGCCGAGTGTTTCCGACGCTTTGCATTCTGGGCACAGTATACGGAAAACGATTCTGAAACTCCGGAGTCGCAGGAATTGCAAAACTTCCAAGCGAACAAATGACTGCGAAGCTACATTGCTAGATTTCCATTCCAGGCACCAGTCTATCCCAAAAGCTTTAGCAAAGTATCTCGTTCAACTCCCGTCAATTCTACTTTCGCCGTACACCAACACGCTTAGCAGAGAATGACCTGAAGAGCCGCATTCTCATCTACACAGTGATCGTTCCATTCAAGTGGTGCCATGGCACTCAGCCCCTTCCGGACCGCCAGCACCTCGCATAGCCCATGTGAGGCAGTGCCTAGTGGCGATAGGAAGTGTGCCACTTACGTGCCACCAGTAGCCAGTCTTCCAAAAGTCGCCCTGAACGCCGCTCTCTTCCCATTGTGTCACGGTGCCACAATTTTCGATTTGCATTTTGAGACCTACAGGATCCCAGTTTTTGCCCGAGATCTTGAAGATATCGAGGGCGGATGCGTACTGAAGACCTGTCAGTGTATTGCTCGAAGGCTTCGGTGCATCTATGCTTACTTACCTGTGTTTTACAGATTGCTTCTTCCTTCGCGACAGTAGCTGGTTTACCTTCTGTATGGTGCACACAGACACAGTTGACAGGGTCCCAGCTATATCCGATGGTAAGGTCGTGCCAGTCTGGTCCCGGCACACATTGCCCTGGTGGAGGATGAGGACATTGGGAAATATTTTGAGCAGGCTGAGCGGTAAGCTGAGGGTTTCCACACTGGCCCACAGTCTGCGCAGGCGGAGCCACAGGCTGTCCAGCATTTGAGAATCCGGAGGGAGTGACCGAGATCGAGGTTGTGAGGGTTGTAGGGAATACTGGTGTGCCGGTGACTTGAGCCTGGAAGGGGCAGCGAATCAGCATTTATGGTGGATTGAAAGAAAAGAGAGGAGATACGCTCATACCTGTGCGCCGCTGAGAGCGGCGAGACCGAGTGTGAAGACCTGGTTGCTGCGCATGATGTTCTGAGCCGTCTTTGTAAGGAATACTGGTCTGCGATGTTCTGGTCTGAAGCTGAAGTAGAAGTTGTGTCTTCGAAATGTCTGT
Organism: Pseudocercospora cruenta; assembly: GCA_013365205.1. NCBI lineage: Eukaryota > Fungi > Ascomycota > Dothideomycetes > Mycosphaerellales > Mycosphaerellaceae > Pseudocercospora > Pseudocercospora cruenta. The sequence goes on from JAASFE010006047.1 coordinate 391,555, forward strand.
TGGAAAAGAAGAAAGATTTATCGCAGTGCCTACCTCTGCACAGGTTTCTAATATGTACTGCAGCGATAATTTTCAAACACAGATCAAACCTACCATTATGTACATTTTCAGATTGCTGAGTAGCTTCTCGCTGCTCACGGTTGGTGGCCAGCTGCTTGAAGGATGGGGCATCTCGCTTTTCTCTCTACCTCCTAGCCGTGGTTGATGCCATCCCGACCGTGAGGACATTATGAGCTTCAGGGCGAAGGACAATTTTCGCATACGGCAGAGTAAATGCTTACCTTTCGGAGCTAAAGCATTGGTTGTCTGTGACATTTTGAGCGCCTAAAGCTGATGTATTGGGGTATACGAGTCCTCATGCATCATGTTGTGAGGTAAGCCAAGGTCAGATAATTCCTTCAACGCAGCACTGTCGACTTGTGAAAAGGCCATTGTTGGAACGTCCAAAGCTTCGATGCCGAGACAGCCCACACCACAGTATTTTGTCCATCTCTCGCCTGAAGCAGGCCGTAAAGGAGTGCGGCGGCGTCGAAGAGTCGTCTCGTCGAGCGACGGTATGCATTCAGCAGAGATTATCTCTTGGAGTTTTGCATGTTCGCATTATCATGACTTGAGAAGTGTGACGAGGCGTGCAGTTTAGTGTGAGGAAGTGCGGCGCGACTGGGAAGCTTGAGAGTATCGGCCTGAGGCAAGCACGCTAAAGTCTTGGCATATCAACGGTGAATGAATGATCCGCACAATGTGCCCCTGCAGCCACGTATGCCGCTGATTGCCGGTACTGAGGGACAGGAAGCAAAAGAGGGGTTCAGAAATCACTGCTGAAGCCAAAGGAATGCCAACTTTCTGACACTGTCACCTGCAAAACATCATCTCGTCCCTGACCAACACCACACCTCTGGGGCATGCAAAAGAAATTGCAGAAGCAGTCCGAATGACTCTCCCAACGCGGGATCGAACCGCGGGCCTTGAGATGCTCTGATTATGTCCTTTACAGTCTCACGCCTGCACTGAAGGTCAGAATGTTGTTTTGGGACTTTATACAACGTGCGGGATGTATTGGCACGCTGTTAAGGGCGAAACTCACTCTTCCAGCTGAGCTATTGAGAGTTCATGGCCCTCGCTTGAAGCGAGGAACAGCTTTTATCATTGGTTGATGGAGAATACCCGAAAACATTGCGTATATAATGTATTTGACTAGGGACGCCAAGGATAGACCAGGAACGCCTCCAATGCAACCCGAACCGTAAAGCGGCGATGATCCATACCTCTACGTGTCCGAAAAGAGTTGGTCGACCACGTATTCATTTGTTCTTCGTCACAGTACGTTGTGACAATGTGATAGATGTATGACCCTGGAGTGCATCGTCTTGTATGTACATTAAGCATGAGACGACTCATCATCAAAATCGATCTCTTCAACAGGCACAATCTTTCCCGTCCTCGCATCATACAACGCTGCAATACCTAACGCCAACTGCTGTGCAAACTTCGCCTGATACAATGTCCCTCCTTGCCGAACGATTCCTCTCGTATGCCACATCGCCTGCAATGGGCTGTTCGAGCATATTATGGCCGCAGCAGTACACATACATGTCTCATGTGGTCGAAATATCCCATCTTCTGATATAAACCATTCCAGTGTGATGATATTCTGCACATACAGATCCGGACAGTGATTGAAATTGAACTCCAGATTCTGTCTCGCAGCATCTGGACCCCACAGTGTGCCGAAGAAATCTGCTCCAGCCCGTTGTCTCGCTTTAGGTCGAAGCAGAGCTCCATCAAAATCGTCCTTGATCGAATCCCATCTGAAAGTCTGAGCATAAAATCATAGATCGCCTCCAGGAACACTCACCTAGGCCCGTAATGATCGATCTCTTCCTCCTTCAAGTCCTTGAATAGTGGGAATAGTGCCCGCAAAGCTTTAGGACCTCCGTACAGCATCGTAGTCTTCACAATGGCCTCTTTAATTCGCCGCTGTATCACTTTCTGTGTCTCCAATGGCAATCCAATCGTAGCGAATCGATAAAGCCGAACTACCTCGTGACCGGCAGATGATGCAGCCAAGGCACATGCCTAGCCAGAGCCATCAGCGTCTCTGCGGTGCTTTCACTGAGTTCGAAGCTTGACACACCGCTATTGCATACCATGTCGCTTTTGTGATATCTGCAACTCCCTCCTTGCCAGAGAACTTCTCCAGCAGCTCAATCAATGGGTCGTCAGGCATTTCCTCTTCCGCTATACTATCGTGTCTCTTCTGCTCGGGCTCTGGTAAGTCGCGAATACACGAGCAATTGGGAAGAACAATGACACTTTCAGTGCTGTATCTTTTCGGTGACCGCCTCTTCTTGCTCAGCTGGCTTGTGTGGTAGCCGATCATTCGCTCGTTGGCATGCATGGGATCAAACTCTAAGGAGGAATACCAGGGCTCGGAACAAATTATTGGTACCAACTGTATTTCGGGCGACATGGAGGCAACGTGCAACGTTGAATCTGTGCCTGGTCTGCGTGGTAGACCGAAAAAAAGCGACCAAAAGCTGTCAAATGCAGTGGCGGTATCTCAGCTTTATAGTCCTTGTGACTATGCTTGTCTGTCATTCGGTCACCGCGTCCACTGTCATTATTTGCCAGAACCAGGCGACCAGTCTAGGCTTGAATATACCCAGTCCAACAAGAGGATCTCCTGCATGATAGACATGGGGTACCATACACATTCCAGTTCTGCCTACTGTCGTTGGATTGCTTGACATCGTCGACCATTCTGATAGCCACTCAACCATGAGTAGGGCTGAGAATCATGAGAGATCTTATGTCATATTTCCAATGCCATAGCTAAAACACGTGTACGCCCTTCCAGAACGCAAGGAGCTGTATACTCAGAGAAAAGTGTTCGCCCTGTAAATGGCGAAATCCGCCCCTCCCGACTGAAGAACTAGAACCTAAGTAAGGTATTGAGTCAATCTAATAAGTAGGCTCATCACACGGACCTACAAGAAGTCAAGAACCTGATCGGTAAGGGATACGGTGATTGGGCATTGCGCGATGATAGGCTGCCTTGCTTACGAAGAGGTCAACTTGACCCAGAGCACTGGGAAAGCGAAAGCATGTCCCAGGAAGAGGCCGCGGTCCCATGTACAATAGACACCCTTCTGGAAAGCAGGCATACTGTATGTACTCGACAGAGGCTCACAGAAGTGATATGCTTCGAGGTCACAAGGCCTGATTACTGTCCTTTTCTCTTTCGAAGGTCTCGCGTCTCAAAAGCGATCCTTCAAGCAATTCCGGCAAAAGGCTGATACTGGCGAGTCGACAAATTTTGAGTATCGGCAGATATAGAGACGCTCTCGTAGCATGTTGGAATCTTCTCCTCTTCAGGCCTGTCGTTCTATCGCGCAAACGCATTGGTGTCTACGACGATTCAGCGGTCTATAGCCGGTGCATAGCTCTTGAGTGAATGACTCGCAGTCCATATGAACCGGCCATATCAGTCAGCGATCATCCTGATAGTTGCGTTTAGCACGGACGGTCCGCTATAGATGCACAGTGCACAGATCCGCATCGAGTGGTCATCGCTGTGCCTGCATCAACGAGAAAGCTGCGGCTACACTTGAGATGGCGCGATACGGACGTCGGGTCGCTTGGGTGTCGCGGTGTTGCATACTCATTTCTCCAGGCACGCCGGGTTTTCGTGAATCATAGTCACCGGTTTTCTATAGAAAGGCGTTGCTAAATGCTCGATGAGTGTAGCACGAATTGCGAAGGAGAAGGTCGAAGCTTCCGAGGCTTCGCCTTGTTGCTCTGCCAAGGCTGATGGAGTTTCGGCAGCCATCCATCAATGCTTCCTTCCTTCCTTCCCATCTACAACCACGATCGATCCAGACAACGACATACCAACCGAAGCCTTTCTCTTAGATGACCTGAACTGTCTTCGAAGCTGCCAATCTCTCGCACCGGAGCGAATCATCTACGATCCAAATCTTGTCCACCAAAGGAAGCCTCGAAAGGAGGAAAAATCGCAAGAACGGATCTACTGAGGTAGCTAAAGGCGCAAGAGTTGGGATGTTCCGGTGCACAGTGTCGTCGCATCGTCGCAATCTCAGACTGCATGGCATGTTACTTGCTCTTGTGAAAGAGCGTTGTAAGGACAATAAACGAGGTCATTCATGACTGACTGATGGAAGCGGACTCTGTACGCTCGAATCGAGCTCTCTTATACGAAACGTATTTGCATGCAACTGAGCAGCAATGCCACTGCTTTCAGAGCCTCGCACTCCATCAATGTCGGTTCTCATCATCAGCATATCAGCATGACAGTGTAGTATCTCCAGCTGGCAATTCAAGACTTCAGTTCCGAACTCTCTACGGACGAATGGTACGAGCGGGCAACGGGAAACACGTCCGGATGAACGGTCAGAAGCAATATTGAGCTGATGGGCTTGCTCCACGTCTGTGCGAGTGCGGAGTTCACGAAGGTTTACCCAAATGCGGCACAATTGATGATAGTGATCCCGGTCCGCGGTATCTCGAAGCACCGGGATGCCAGCAAGCTCGACGACATTCACTGAAGCTTGTGCCTGGTGGCCGACGGCGGGGTTGAGATTACTGACTGCAGATAATCAGCATAGATCAGACGTTCTACTGGAATCCGAAGATTCTGCTCGAGCAGCAAGACGAAACACAATCCTATCTCGATTACACAGGACGTCTACCACGATATGGCATCAGGTTTGAAATCCAAGCTGCCAATTGTGCAGACAAGATGTTCCCCAGCTGGTACAGAGGCTTTCGAGCAAGTACGCAAGAAGCTGGTCGACGAGCTTTGCGATTCTATACCCAAAGAATATCACCTGCCAAAGACAATCATCGATCAATTCAGAGAGACGAACAAGCCCACTGATGTCACCGGCATTCCTGCAACGTGTGGCATTTTGACTGAAAAAGAGCTGAGTATCACAGAGGACTACGATGCCACCAGTCTGGCCGAAGCGATCGCGAACAAGAAGTTGACGGCCGTTGAAGTGGCCAAGGCCTTCTGTAAACGTGCAGCGATTGCCCATCAACTTACCTGCTGCTTGACCGAGTACTTTCAGGACGAGGCTATCGAAAGAGCTAAACAGCTAGACGAATATCTAGCGACCCATGGGAAGACTGTTGGTCCACTCCATGGTGTTCCTGTAAGCACGCTCCAAGAGCATTTGAAGCGATATATCAAGGCTTATGATGTTCTGATGAAAATTAGGTCAGTGTGAAAGAGCATATGGCGCTGGCTGGACACTTTTCGGCCTACGGGTACCTCTCTACTCGAGTCAAAAGTGAGAAGGACTCTTTAATGGTCCAGATACTTCGAGATGCAGGAGCCGTGTTCTACGTCAAGACCAATCAGGTATGTCGATGGTGTACATCATATGACGCTTCGTTCGTTAACATATCTACAGCCACAGTCAATTATGCACTTAGAGACTGATTCCTGGTGGGGAAGGACCAACAATCCTCACAATATCAATCTATCCTCTGGTGGCTCTACTGGCGGCGAGTCAGCTCTGATTGCCATGAATGCTTCGGTCCTCGGCCTTGGGACAGACATTGGTGGCTCTGTACGAGGACCTTCAGCATTTTGCGGCATCGTTGGCTTCAAGCCGACGACATACACTGTCACCATGAAGGACTTCCTACCAGGTGGCTTTCCCGCTGAGCTGAACGTTTTGTGCTCTACTGGACCAATGTGTCGCACTTTTAGAGATGCCGATCTCTTCATGCAGGTGCTTGTTGGCGCAAAGCAATACCTTCACGACCCTCGCATCGTCCCCATTCCATGGACGGGCCTCAAGACGCCAATGGCAAAGCCACTGAAAATTGGCATCATGCTCAATGACGGAGTCATCACGCCCCAGCCACCTGTCCTCAAGGCTCTACATTGGGTGCAATGGCAGCTGTCTAACAACGCAAACTTTGTTCTCAAGCCCTTCAAGCCGTACCGAGCGGACGAGGCCATGCGTCTCATTGGCCAAATGTACTGGCCAGACGTCGGCCTGAACACCAAGAAAGCTCTCGCTGCAACTGGCGAACCGATGAGCACACTCACCAAAGTCGTTCTGTCGCCCGTGACTTCAGACTTCGAGGACCCGAATGGTCCCGAGAAGGAGAAGACTGCCACTGAAATCACACAGATGCGAATCGATCGCGACGAATATCGAGCAGCTTTCATTGAGCATTGGGAATCTCAAGATGTTGACTATGTCATCGCTCCTTGTTTCGTTGGACCAGCATCTAAGCATGACACGGCTTTCTACTGGAATTATACCGCGCTCTGGAACTTTGTCGACTATCCGGGTATTGTTCTACCCACACCTATCAAGGTCGAAGTCCCAAGCCTGTCGGACAAGGCGCCTATCTCCGTCCAAGCAGACGAGCTCAGGAAGTTCTTTGCAGCAAGCAAGATCGCAAATACTCCGGTTGCTGGGATCGAATTTTCTCAGCCGGAGCCTTTGAAAGGTGCCGATAAGTTGCCAATTTCTGTCCAGGCTGACATGTTGAAGAAGCATTTTGGTGGCGTTACAGACGTTAGTCCGACTGAGTATGCTCCAGACTACAAGCCTCTTAGCGAGAAATGTCAACATGTCAAGGACATGTGGGATCAAGGAGGATTCGAGAACGCTCCTATCAACATCCAAGTCGTTGCTCGGAGATTCCATGACAATCAGCTGTTTGGTGCTGTGGAGGAAATGCAGCCGTACCTGCAGTTCAAATGAAAGTGTGCTGTATTCCACCCGATCTTTTGAAAGACATCAAATTTTCGCAATACATTCCGAGTGCTGGTCCTGTTCGTCTTGGATCTTTGGATGATCTGTGATGATGGTTATGCTACATTCTATCCGCATTAGCGAGTGCTCCACCAGACCCAAGCGAACGCCGAGGACAATACCCGACACCTGACCTGAGTTCTGCATTCTTCTTGTCACGCGTAATCGCGTGGAGGGCTGCTCACTGTGCAGTTGTGAATCACGGTTGGGACAGGTAAGTTCGTCGACATGTGTCTCTTTTCTCCTCCATCAATCACACACACGACCGCCGCTACGTCTGCAGATTGGGATGCCAGCATCACCCGATAACGCAGAGACCTACAGATCTCATCATGAGTGGGCAGTAGCGAGGGAACAAGCCAGGCAGCACAACGGAGATCAGTACGGCGACAACTATTACCTTATTCTCAACCAATACATAAATACATCACCTTCATCGATCGGTCCGGTCGCGAAACTGTCGGGTTTAGAGCAAGGCCCTGCCCTATGTCCAATTCCAGAATCACAACGCCGGAACTTCAATCAATATCGTCAAAGCAGTTCACGGCCGCAGGCAGCGACGCTTGAGGCCTATACCCAGCCATGGACAAGGGAAGAAAGAGAAAGAGGCGAGACACAGGACATGTATCGTTCAGGGGGGCTGTCTCCATACTCCATCGATGAAGAAAGAACCAGATCGGAGCCTGAGTCATCAATAGCCAGGAATCACAAGGGCTTAGAGCCATCAGAAGCTTGGGGCAGTGGAACACTGTCCCAACTCGGTGTCTGTGTCGTCCTTCGGGCCTACAAGTATGGCAGGTTGCGGCTGAAGGCTGGCGAACTGGTCATCGCTTTCGACGAGACAAGTCACCAGTATCTATGCAAAGTGAATCTATGGCCATGGTCAGGAGCAGGCGGTGAACGGCATTGGGTGCCCAAAGAGTTTCTTCGCAGAGCACGTCCGCTTTGTAAGCCGTTTCGCGCAAGGACAGCCTTCTACTCGCCAGGGCATTTGAATGTGCATGAAGGAGACGTGATTCTTGTCTACAGGATCTACGAAATAAGTGAGGGCTATAAAAGTGCTTTTGTGAGCTGTCAAGGACAATATGGCACTTTGCCTGAACGGTCGCTGTGTAGACTTGGCATGGAGCTGGACACTGGAGACCGAAGTTGCAGTGGGAATAGCCAGTGATATTGAACGAGACGCCACGACCAACTGCGGTCGTTCCTAGCGAATGATGCCCATCGGACTCAAGACGGAGCTGCACGCCCCCACCCTTTCTGGAGAAGGCGTATGTAAGAGGAAACAATGCTTGCTTCCAGATTAGATCAGGTAGGCATTGTAGCAATAAGCCCTGGTCGATCTAGCTTCAGGTAAACAGGTGTGATCAAAAGAGCTCTTGTCGTGAACACGTTATGTTACTACGAAATAGTGGTGGTAGTACACGGTATGCTGTAAGATCAGCAACCGAGATGATGGCATGAAACTGGTGTAAAGATGGCAAACCACGCCTAGCGCCCTCCAACGCCTCGCCATTCCCATTTTCTTTCGCTTAACGCTGAAATAATTGCCTCCTGCGTCGCCATTCAAATCCGTCTCACAGTGATCTTCCTCGCAAATCTCAACCTCCTCATCTTCTTCCTGCCGCCAAACTCCGAAACACTTGAAGGCGGCGAGTCACTGGTTGGGCTGGATCCGATAGAGCTGCCATCTGAGAGGTTGGACGTGGTAGTTCCGGATGGCAGTCCCATCTCAGTGATAGTGGTCACAGTGACGGTGTGCTTCGTCACCTCTGTCTCCACAAGGTCGTCCAGTCCAGGCATGGGCAGAGCATAGATCGGGCAGGTCTCGTCGCCATCGATCGCAGTAGTGTTCTCCTTGGTGACAGCATTGCCCATAAATCGGCTCATCTCGTACATACTGTTTTTGTCTGTTGGGGTGGCATGTGTACCGTAGTGTCGAATTACCACAGCATCCTCGCAGTCGTCAATCAAGGCGGCTGACTGCTCAGCGCTGACCATGTGATCCCACTCGGCGATGACATGCATCGTTGGCGTTGAGATCTTTGGCGAGAAGAATCCAGCGTAGAATTGTGGTGCATTCTTGAAGCCGGAGCACAGCACGGCGAACTTGAATGGAGCCTGAGGTGGTGGTATGAACAAGGGCAGCCCTTGATTGGCGAGCGCCTCAACACGTTCTGGTCTGATACTGCCTTCGCAGAGTGCTGTGAGCATAGCAGCAATTGAAGCGCCCTGTGAGAAGCCCAACACGCCATCGACCGGTCCGGACTCCTTCAAGTATTTGCAAACGTATTCAAGACTGTTGTAAAGTTGTTCGAGTTGGACGTGAAATTCCAGTCTGGTCCACCATGCACGCATGTCGATGTCATCCGAAGGCACGCCAAACGTTGTCTCTGTAGCGAGTCGGACTGGTCCATCTGGAAACAGCCATTCTATTCCGTCAGGATATTGGTCGAGTAGGTCAGACTGGATCTGCGTCTCGAGATATTGCGTTAGCCGCTTTGTCTTCATTCGAAAGAAGTCGGCGCTCTGTCCAAAGCCTGGCGAAGGTCAGCATTGAGTTGCGCACAATGTCCAATTGACGTACCATGCAGTGCTAGCACGCGGAGCTTCCTCCTTGGCGGTGGAATTGGAGCTTTCTTCTCGACACTGATCTCGACTGTCGACTCTAGGATGTTGAGATTGACACTTGAGTGTCGTACTGGGAATATGGAACTTCGTCGACGCTCGTATGTTTTGCCATGGTTGTGATTTAGAGATGCCTCGAAGGCAGCTCGGTCGAAGTCCTCGAACATGTTAAAGAGTGTATTACACAAGATCTAATTCTCTTTGCTTGGTTATCAATACTGCTGTATGACCTGACGTCGATGATGTCGTGACTGGTCCTGGTCCTGGTTCTGCGCTGCAGCATCAGGTCCATCATATACCTGCATGCCAAGCGGCACATGTCCTAGACAAGATCTCCAGATCGGACGCTGAATCGTGGCAGAGATCCGCCGAACGAGAGTTCCGTGCCTGCGCCGGGTCCAGACAGACGGGCTTAGCTGCCAACGCAGATGAAGGAAGTCTCACTGTTGCCATATAACGGCTGCAACAAGCTTTGAACCCAGCGGCGAGCCGGGCCTATCGAACGTGGCGAGAGCAACAAGCATGACAAGAAGCCTGTGGAGCAGTACACCCGTTTCCACTTACGGACTGCAGTCGTTCGCCGTATTCCTGCGCGAGCAGCCGTTCGTGCCGTTATGGGAGTAGCCGACGCTCAGCACCGTGGTTCATCAGAGCGGCACGGGAGAGATCGACATTCGCACTCGACATGTTTGAGACGTCAAGCTAAGACCAAGCTACTAGCCTCGCAGCACCTTTCAATGATGTGAATGAAGAAGTTCTCGATCCTATTCCACATGTTCGGGGCCGTACCACTTGAGATCGGCAAAATACGAGCTCTTGGCAAATCCAGCGGAGAAGACACTTGCTCGACGTGAATCTTGATCATCATGTGCGTAATACCATGAACAGAAGCAGAATTGCTGTGAGCGCTGGCAGTATATTCATGCGTGGTCCAGAAGCCTTGTCCTGGTCGTTGAAAGGTGGAATGAACTGGTGGAAGATCTGAAGTTGAAGGAGAAAAGAGGTTGGAAAATTCAACTCAGATAGCCTGAAGACATGCAATTGTGGTGCAAGTGAGACAGCGGCGTCATCCAGTTGCAACTCGATCGCGTGGACTGTGAGACGTCAGCGTCACGGTAGCGATCAAGCCATAAGCATATAGTTGTGCGTCTGGAGCATTGACAAGACTGGAAAGAGCCAGAAGCAGTCTCCCCTTGCCGCATCGATGTGCACAAAAAAAGACATTCACCATGCTCTGAGCTCCACATGGAGAGAAGCCAGCGATCGAGACCACTTGCATCGCCGAACACCTTCCCATATAGGAAGAGCATCATGTATTGTGTGCTTATTGTCCTTTCATCGTGGCAATTGCGCCATGTTTCGCCAGAGAGAGGCCTTGGCAGAGCTGTCCAGCCCTAACCTACAGCACCGATCAACTGAATGCCACCTCACGTTACAACGATCGTGTATAGGAGACCCTCTCGGGACAGCGCGTAGAAATGGGAGGGCGCGATTCCCGAAGTGCTGGCGCACCGCTGCACTTTTTCCAGGGCTCTTGGCTTCTCACTTCGCGGGCGATAAGCGTGAGTTGATCTTGGCCATTTCGAGTCTCATAGCGTCGTGATCTAAGAGTCCATCAGAGGGTCTCTGCGCCCTTTGATCGAGCGCGCATAGTCCGACGTCTACGCTGTGGTGACTGAGGGATAGTGGTCGCTCGTGAAGAGAATCGCGGGGAGTTCGGGCGTTTTTGCCTCGCGATGAAGCTAGAGTCAAGCGGCTGATGGGCACATACTCCATGCGATCAGAAGCTAAAAATCTGTATGTAGTGAGCGGTCGTGGTTGTGTACAGTGGTCGAATGAAAGGAGAACTTGGCGAAGGAGGGAATCAAACAAGGTTTCGGTCTCGGATTCCGCCAATCGCCCAATGCGCTTCACGCGCTTCAATATCCATTATATTCCACCAGACGCCAGGCTGTTCAAGATCATCTTTCGAGGCACTCAGCGGGACGCATCGGGTATGATGACAAGCCCTCCAAATCAGCGTCGGGTGAACATCGCCTGACCTGGCTTGACTGCGAATACTCAAGCAGTTTCGTCGCGAGAGAGATGGAGGACACAGAGTCGTGCGAGACTGAAAGGTTATGCAGAGAGCTCGTTGCCTGTCAGATTATCGGACGAAGATTCAGCGGCTACACAATTGGAACTTCAAACACATGGACAAGCAAGAGAAGTAAATGCCGCCTAGCTCGCGAAAGGGTTCAGCTCACATCGGCTAGTAGAAGACAATGGGACCCTTCCTCAGCTGATCTTGAATCGGAGAGGTGCTGACCTTCTCTACGCAGTATCGTTCCCGCGTGATCAAACATCCTCCTGAATCTTCCTCTTCTGCGGACTCCTAAATTCTTCCTTCGTGAATGCGATGTCGAATTCCTCACCGCTCGCCGCCTTATGCTTGGAGCTTCGCCAACTTCTTCGTGTAATCATACAGAGTGTCGGTATAATACGACGGAATGCTCTTGCTGATTTTGAATTGCGGATCTGATCTCACATGAGCAAGAAGCTGGTTGCAAGCAGCGCTCTCGTCCCGAATCTTGTCAGCAGTACTCAGATCGACCTCACCCGCTTCGAACGCTTCCCATGGCTTGGCCCGAGAAAAGAGCTTTCTCGCCCTCTGGTTGACACTCGACTCTTCCGGAGACACCGAGTCCTTCCTGACCTTAGTCTTGACAAGTTTGGTCTTGACTTTCTTGCTTGCATTGCCTTGAAGCAATTGATCGAGGCCACTTGGGCGAGCTGGTTTGGGCTGCTCGAATTGGGATCCGTTGGATTCCGCCGGACTGTTCGAGCCACTGGCAGTAGATGGCGTCACTGACCGAGCTGGAACCTTGGCAATAGAGCGCTGAGCTTTTTCAGCCTGCTCTTTCCGCGATGGCTTTGGAGTACTCTCCTTGTCGCTGTTCGGCGCGGGAGTCGAGGCTTTTGAGCCAGCTTTCTTCGAGGCTGCGCGCTCGGCTTTCATCTGGCGCTTAAATCTCTCGTGCTGCTCGTTGGTGTATTTGGTATCTCTGCCCTGCGGCAGCGGCATGAAGTCGTCCTCATCGGAAGACGACATGCTGGTCAACCTTGGTCGGCGTGGTAAGGAACAAGTGTCGCTTCTTAGCAGGCTTTTCGTCCGTAATGTTCGCACAGAGAGTATGACGAAGTCAAGTCGAGAGTTGGTCGTCTGCTTAATTGGTGTCGATGGGGAAGAATGGCGCAGGAGAAACACGTTTTAAAGAAGAAGGCCACGCGAGTAGGCGCGAAATGACTGGTCCGTGCTTCGTCTTCGAGTGAAGCAATGCATGGAGCATCGACGACTCACAGGCTTGTTCTTGGTCCACCCTGAAAATACTATCACGATCATATGGAAGGTGCTCGATAGGCGGTTTGATCACCTCAACGTATCTCAAGCTGAGGTGCGATGAATTCCTTGCTGAAGAAGAATACAGATTATCGAAGACAAGACGGCCACTCGGTCCCTGGATGTCACTGCAAACCAAAGCGTTCGGTTTGCGCACATCGATCAACGCCAGTGTTGATGTTATGCATTGTTTACTTAAACAATGCGTCTTTGGACAAAGCCATTGTACGGTCCATTGTTATGGAGACTCTAGCGACCATCTGCCACAAAGAGAAGTAGATGTTGAAAGGACGACAGACGTCTCCGGACATGATCCGGCAACATAAAATCAGAACACCATCGTCCGCAGATTCTTCTTGATAGGCCATACTCTGAGAGCGCTCGTGGCTTTGATCACTGCCGAAGACTTCAATCTGACTGGATCAACGTGCCATCATCAAAGCGATCTCCTTCCTCCCACGCTAGCCGAATTCCGCGCAGGATGTCGTCCACAGAGCATTTCAACTGTGCTGCGTGTCGGGAACACCACACAGGCCAAAGCGCTGCGAGCTTCCTCGAAATCGATCTTTGCCAGGGGTGTTTCGACACTGAAATCAGACCCCAATTCAAAGAGTATCTCACAGACGAGACTAGCCCTGTCAATTGGGCCGGTCGAGCTATCGACATCGACTCCGTTCAGCATCAATTCGACGCCAGCTTCGTTGCTCAATACCGCGATCGTATGAGAGAGTATACTTTACTACCCCGTGATAGACTCTACTGCTCATCAAGAGCACTGCAGCGGTGCGGTCGCTTCCTTGGCGAGGTCACCGCGCAGAGTACAGTTCGAGGCTGCGAGCACTGCGGCGCTAAAACCTGCTCCCATTGTCGCGATCGTATTCGCAATGGGTCCAATCATACCTGCGCTACTCCAGCTGAAGCAGACGCCAATCCGTTGCAAGGTCTCACACGGGGCAGAGACTACCAAGTATGCCCGGTATGTTCGATTTGTGTTCACCGTGATGCACAATGCAACCACATGATCTGCCCACTCCTGGCTTGCGAAACTCATATCTGTTACATTTGTGGTGGACGAGCGACGACTGGATCTGGACATTGGGCGCCAGGTATGCCATGCCCACTCGATGGCCAGCCCGGCGAGTCCGGTGCTCAATATGCTCACATCCAACCGCACGAAGACGAAGAGGAAGAGGAAGATCTGGACATCTTCGAACTTCTCGAACAAATTCAGAATCCTGTGTTGGCTGAACAAGTTCGCGAACGAGTAGTCGTCCATGGACGAATGCCGGATCCTAGGGGGCTTGTGCGATACCTTCAGTGGGAGGCTGAGGTCCGCCAGGAGGCTCAAGCCCAACTGGAGGATGAGTGGTAAGGCTGCGTGGACTTTTCTTGAGTTTTGGTTAAAATGGTCTAATATTCGTTACAGCGCAGGCCGCTGCTACGAGTCAGGATACGTACTGCTTAAGTCTTAGGAAAGCATTTCAGGTAAGTGAATCTTAAATTGTTTCAGCTCTCGTTCGTATAGTGGTTCCAAGCCTCGCTGCTGCAGGAACTCCTTCATAGCAGGAACCCCTTCATTCTTCAAAGCATATCGCTCAATTTTCAAACTCCGTTACTATTCTCTTCAACCTCTGTTCCAAATCTGCAGCTATGGCCTCGATGTTGTTTTCCCCATCGATGCGAGTAACCCTGTTCCTACTTTCGAAGATCGAAATTACTTCCGATGTTGACTCCCGGAATGTTGCGATGCGACGCTCGATGTTCTCCTTGTTATCATCCAATCGTCCTCTTCCAGACGAAGACAGTCGATCCATCAAGGTGCTATCCGAGCACTCCAGCACGAAAATGTGAATGATCGGGGCGATCCTACTCTCAAGGTATTCGCATTGCACCACGTTTCTTGGAAATCCTGGATGTGAATGAGCACTGAACGTCTGGCAGTCGAGATGTACGTACCATCAAGAATGAATGTCCGCGTGCCATTGCGGACTTCTGCCTCCATACGGCGTCTCAAAAGGCCAACCGTAAGTTCTGGTGGCCCAACTCGTCCTGCATTCATATTCTCCCTTATGATATCAGCATAGCGGCTGTCCTTGGTCTCCATTTCAGCGCGTAAAGTGTCGCCGATACTCAAATGCTCGATTGGAAGCCTGTGCGTTAGTCGCTCACACTGCGTGCCTTTGCCTGCGCCAGGCCCACCAACGATGCCCACAATGGCGACTGGAAGTTCACCATCATGCTCGAACTCCTTGAAGAGGCTCATGGTGAACAAAGCCACGTTATTTGCGAGATATAACTGTGGAAGAGCAAGCTTACAGGTGAGAATGATGTAAACGTCTTCATATGCTGATCGAATTGAGTACAAAGTGATGGTGGCTCTGGAAGGTACATGCAATGAAGGAAGTCACGTCGAAGCGTCTGAGGAAGAGGTAGCGCACAGCCACCTCACTTGGTTTGTGAATGAGGCAAGTCATTCGCTCCTGTGCCATGCAGACATCGAAAAGTCGAAACTTTCCTGCTACTACAAATGCCCGTGAGGACAAACCGTGTTGAATGGAGCGCGGTGAGTGCCTTCATCGGCTGGTGTGCGCATATAAGTCGCTGGTTCTTCTTGTTGCAGAAACATATTCTTGGCATATGTGCTATGACTTCGATCGGCCACACTACATCGCACGTCAATGGCGAAAAAACTTCGCCCCAAGCTTGCGAATCAGCAGTGCTTCGACGTACCCTATGCTTCTATTCAGAGCCTGCGAACGGCGACGACCCTGTCTATGTGACCGCAGGCTCAGAGTCAATCGGCGTGAGGAACTATGAGCACCGCAAGGTCAAAGTGCCGATCGGAGACATTCGCGGTCTCGAGCAGCACTTCAGCCTCGAGAAGCACGCATTCGCCGCCCTACCCAAAGTACTCAATACTACAGATCCCATAGACTTCGACGATCCTGCTGCCATAAATGCCCAATATCTCCCGAATGCGAAGAAACTCCTACTTGACCATGTGCCCGGGGCCAAAGAGGTGGTCATATTCGACACAATGATTCGACAAGCTTCGAATGTCAAAACCGCAAATCGCCAGGTCAACAAGATACATGTCGATCAGTCAGTCAAAGGCGCATACCTTCGAGCACAACGACATCTTGATAAGACTCAATTTGATGCTATTATGTCGGGTCAGAGTCGCTTTCGTATCATCAATGTATGGAAGCCCATCGGTGGCAAAGTCTTGGACCATCCGCTTGTCTTCGCTGATCACCGCTCGGTCTCACAAGCAGACCTTGTTTCGGTGCCGCAAGTCTACCCTGACTATGTAGGCGAGACAAGTGTGCTGAAGTATGCTCGTGATCAAAAATTCTGGTACTGGAGCGAAATGGACATGGACGACGTAGTTCTCATCCAGTGCTTCGATAGTGAGGAGCAGCAGGAGGGTACAGCCAATGGGACTTTGCATACTCAATGCCTACATGGTTCCTTCGAGCTGAGTGAGAGCGGCGATGAGCCCATGAGCAGGAAGAGCATAGAGCTTCGCTGTCTGGTACTTGGATAAACGAAATTTCCATGGCAGATTGATACTTCGTGGACCAAGAGCATGTCCTTGGGCCCTGCGTAGTATGCTATTTCTCTGCGCGTACGACTGTCTCCTCTACGACTTCATTGTTCTCAGAGTCATAGATTGACGGTGCATTGTGATAGCTCATGTCTTCCCATAGCATTCTCATCTTTTTCACGAGCTTCTGATTGTGGGTAGGCCATGCGAGGCAGATTCCGTAGTAGACGACAAAAGACACAGTAAAGCTCAGGATCCAGCCGAGATGTCCCAATTCCTCAGCCGCAGTGCTGACGTTAGGCCCAAGGGTTCCAACGAAGCCTGGAAAAGGAAGCGCAATGCCACACAGATATGCAATCAAAGCTTGCAAGTTCCAGCCTCGATGGTAGTAGTAGTGCTTGTTGTCTTTCGACCCATCATACAAGTCTGAGATGAACACGTTACCCTTGGTCAAGCAGTAGTAATCGCATATCATGATTGCAACAACACTAGCCATGAAGAGACCGTATCCAGACAGGAAAGTCGTGAAAGTCCCTGCGCTTGCCATAATCTTCCAAGGACATATCGCGAAGCCAAGGAGCTGGACTATGAATTGTCCTCTCGGGATCGTGATGTATCTTGGGAAGAGCATCGTGCTGTCTGAGCCGAAAGGAATCATGTTCGCCGCGATATTGGTTCCCAGTAGAGATATGCACCAAGTAGCTGCGCACAGGAAGACTGCAGTCCGAGCTCCCGCAGACCAGTATCGATCCATGATGGCGTCAAGTAGATCCCACTGATTCCACAGTTCGAGGCCCCAAGCATTGTTGATCGCCGCGGTGGCCAGTATACCTAAACTGGCTGAAAGCGTGACCCCGATTGGATTAGAGATCAGCTGACTCCACATGGCACCTGTTCTTGTCTTACTCCATCGAGCAATATCTGGTTGATTCGTGATGAGTGTTGCCGAGTTGCCCATGCCAGAGTTGATAGCGTACATCCAGAACCAGCCGCTCGCGCCTGTTGATACTTTGGAGCTGATTGTGTTCAGTCCAATCTCGCCATTTGTGTTCACCATGCAGAAGACGAATAGGCCAAGAACTGCAGGGATCATAACCACTACCTTGAACCAGAAGAAGCCACGAATCTGGTATGGTCTGAAGAATGTGAACGGTAAATGTAGCAGCCAGAACAGGAAGAAGGCCAGCATGCCAGCAGAAGTGATTCCGATACTCGCTGGGATCCTGTTCGGTATATCGACGTAATCGTGTCCGAAAACTGCTCGAAGCATGTTTGCCAACAGTGATGCGCCTGAGTACAGCTGTACACCATACCATATAATCGCAAGCGCAGCGCGAGCTCCAACAAAGTAATAAGAGCCCCACATCCCAAAGACGCTGCGTGCAACAATCGGATAGCCTATATGATACACACTAGCGCATCTTGAGTTGAAGAACATCGCGATGAAAGAGATGAGCTGCGACAAGAAGATCACGACGATTAACTGCCACCAGTTCAGACCAATGCCAACCATCGTTGATCCCAGAGTCCAGTTGCCGAAAGATAGCGCCCAGTAGAAGACGACAAAATTCCACCATTTCCAAGTTCGTTTCTCGGGTGGTGTCGGTTCCAGGTCCGCATTCGACCACGTTGGGCCATATCTGCTGTCATGCGCTGCGTTTCCCACTCGTAGCCAGTTCTTGAAGGCGTCTCTGCTGGTGAATGCTGTTTTCGCGTTGTGTGTCTTCTCTTGTATGGATGCTCGGAGAGGACCTAGAGATGGAAGCGTCATGGTGCGCGATGAATCGCAAAGTCTTCGAAAAGCCGCTGATGAGTGTCCAGAACGGCCCTTACAGACGCGTGGCCCTGTACATCTAAAGAAGCCATTGCTGTGGAGACAGATAAGGTGAACAGATACAAAAGATACCACTTACAGCAAACTGCCAGGGTGTGATGATACCATCCGGCAGTTCTTACAAAGCACGGAATTACTGCTTTCAAGAGCAGCATTGTGTCGTCAAAGGTGCCTCAGCCTTTCTTGAGAGTTTTGAGGTGGAAACCTGTGGTTGTTATGCAAAATGTTGTAGAGGGGAGGACTATTGCGCCTATGAAGTCGAAACTTGAAGTCCGAGCTGTCGGCGGCTGGGGTAGGGAGGCCCAAATGTACTAAGCGGACAATGCAACTTTCTTAGATTCTAATTGAATTTCGAGATTATCGTATATTCCTCTACGATTATTTATCTAAATTCTATAAAACTTCCGTAGTATATAGATCTATATATAGACTATAGTTTCCGAGATTTATAGGACTATAGGATATTAGATATATTCTATACTATTAGAAAAGTAGATTCTAAACCTCGAAAATTTCTCGATTTTGCGACCGAGAAGTTTAAAGTTCCTCGCTAAGCCTAGCTAGAATCCGGGGTAAACTCTAAAGAAAGTACTAGTCTCGATATTCTAATCTTTATAATTCGTAAACTACGAGAATCTCGGATTTCGAAAATTTCGAATACCTAAATTTTCGTAAATTATAAATTTAAGAGCTAGGTAAATTAAAGGCTATAGAATCTAAAGACTAGGTATTCTAAATACTAAGTATTTTAAAGAGTATAGAGTCTAATACCTACGTATTAAGAAGAGTATAGATTCTATC
>JAASFE010006047.1:410888-470188 GCA_013365205.1 Pseudocercospora cruenta
GTAAAAAGATGAATCGATTACTTTATATATAGTAGTAATTCTAAGTTGGCGAGTGTAGAAGATGTAGAATAGTAGAGATAAGTAGGTAGGTTAGTAGGTAGAAAGTGCATTGTCCACTTAGTCGATTTGGAGCTCCGTCCTGGGGATTCATTCGGCCGAAGCAAAAGAACAGCTTTGACAAGGAATGCGAACCTTTCCACTCATCGACCGCTGTGCGTATGGCAGGAAATATGCGTTTGGGCTTGCGATATGGGCTGAATGTCGGTGCGACAGATAATATTACGCCGTAGGACTCATTCAGACATCCGTTGACGACCTCCGAAGCATGAATAAAAGTCCGTTCCGTCCCAACGTACCCACGGTCGAGCGCGTGCAATTGTGTGCAGCATAGCATACTATCATGGCTGTGGCCTGCAAGAGGAGAAGCCGAGAGCAGAATAGTAAGAGCGAGGCCAGCATGAATATTGAGGCAGACGAACAGCAGCCTCATTTCCAAGCTTCAAGAGTGGTCTTGCTGCAATGTACGTTCTACGGTGTATGAAGCTGATAGAAGATGGCCTGAGACCGACTCTCTGGCTCCTCACGAGAGCCCTGTAGGCGTTCGTTGGTCTTGATGGGACGATACCGCTTCCTCTCCTCAATCATGGCAACCTCTCATCGCTCATGAGCAATTGGCCCATCCTCCTTCACCACCACTCGCGCTCTGCAAAGGCGTGCAGCCGTTGCCTTGCACTTTGCAAATCCTTGGCTACGATGAGAGCTTGTCAGCGAATCGAATCGCGCAACCGACACCTCAAAAGCACTCACCGATAGGCATTTATATGGGCCCTTGCCCTCATCTGCTCCATTCCCAATGCAAGCTCCAACTCCTTCGTAGCCACTTCCTGCGTCGATTACGCAGTTCTGCAATCCCAACGTCAACAACCCATGCATGGCTCCTTTAAAGGCTACAGCTGACACTTACGAACCAGCCGAGGACCATTGATGGCAGCGTGAGGTAGAGGAGGCCGGAGAGCTTCATTTTCGCACTTTTACTCGAAGACTACAGGAACTTTTGCGGATCACTGTTCTTTAAGTACATGGCGCGTCCATGAAGGCTTACAATGAGCCTTGAGTACCGACTTTTCCATACGACTACCTGACCTGGCTTGTCTCTTGGTCACCTTGGTATGTCTCGCGGTTGATACTCGGTCTTGAGGAATTCGCAGGATCACAAAGATGTGGTCTTGTGTCACCTTTGTCGATGAGCACGGTGAGTCTATTTGCATTGAGGTGAGTGACGGGAGAACTGTTCGCAGACTTCCTAGATCAACCAGCAAGCGCTATCTTCATGCATTGAGAAGCATACAGCAGGATGCGGAAGCCGATCGCCGTGGTACACACAAATTTTCTGAGTGCATGTCTCACTTCGGCGAACCGGAGATCTGCGCTATTCTCGTCTGAGCATCGAACATCATCACAGCTTCGTTCCTCGTTCCGAACACATAAGCCACGGTCAACGGTAAAGAAGGGCAGAGAAGCAATGTTGGCAGCGCAGAACGCAGAAGGAGTTGTGACCCTGGATCAGGGCACGTGTTCTGATATCACTTTCGCGCAAAGGATTATGACGTAGGTGTAGGGAGACGCGTGCGATCGACATACGCGACTATATCATCATGTTTACTCCTGGCATCGTCTCTTTAACTCTTCCACTCTACAGAATCTCATTATTTCAATATGCCGCCAAAGAAAAGAGCTCTCGCTGAGGCCGATGCCAATGTGCAGCCCCAGCAAAAGCGGCAATCCACTGGAGGAAAGCATTCAGATGCAGAGAACGAACAGAACGATGCATCGAAGAGAGACGAATCACCAGAGACAGAAGTAATTGATACTTCGATCGATCAATAACAATGTCGCTGACTTTTCTAGGATGACGATATCGAGAAGCAGCCACCATACCCGTACATGTGCATTCCGCGACCGTATTATGCAGGATTCGAAGCGCACTTCGACAAGACCGATGTCAACACCACCGAGGAGTCCGAGGATGGAGGCGAGATGTTCAAGAAGTCACCAGCCGAACATCCCTCCTGGCAATACAAGATTATGTCATCAGCCTACATTAGACTCGCCGACCAGACAAGCAGAATATACCGACCCAGACAAATTCGGTCTCAATTGCTACAGCGACACACACGCATACGGCGTCCTTCAAGTTCTGGAGAACATGCTGAGAGATTTCAATCATGCTTGGGACTACGACAACGTCGATGAAATGTGGTCTGTCATTTCCACTCTCGCACATTGGTTGAACACCGAAGAGGGCGAGATGTGGTACAGTATCGACGATGGCGAGAAATCTTGCGGGACAGGTGACCTTCTTGGAGCTGCAATCTTAGCAACACTGGAAGAACTGTATAAAGCCGGAGAACTGAAATCAGATTCGAAGTACATCGATCTTGGTCTCGTTGTGGCTTTGCATTTGAAGTGGTCGAATTTTCCGGCAGAAATCCCGCTCGAAGAAGTTGCCGATTGGAGACCTTATCTTGTCGGATATGCGAAGACTGCAGGGATTGATCTTACCGAGCAGGGCGTCGCTGGACTTGAAAGGTTTCTGAAAGGCGAGATGGACTTGCCTGTGATCGACGAGATTCCAGCTATTGAGAAGAACAAGGCGTCGCCAGTCAGAAGTCTATTTCAAGGTGATGCTGACTTGTGACAGTTCATGGACTACGACCGCAGACATGACATGGGAGGTAGCTCCAGCAATATCCTGAAATGGAGCCGCAAGGAGCGGAAAGAGGCCAGCTATACAGGCAAAGATCCATTGCAGCATATACCTGTAAAGGATCTGCAGAAGGCTGCAGGAGGTGATGGAGATCTGGAAGTCGTGCATGTCGAGAAGGACTGATTTGTCGTGTGCAGCACCACAGATTGGCCACTGAGGCCATGTAACATTACGCTTGTATCAGTATAGCAACTTTTGTGTACCTGTAGACCATGGTTGATGAGAATGCCTCCATCTTAAACGCTCAACGCTAAATCGCAGCAGCAACCAGACAAGTCCAAACCCGTCATCACACATTTACTCATTTCTCGTATATTTTGAATTTTGTCGTAATCGTGGGCCATATCTCATCACAAATACCGGAATCGGCGCGAGTACCAAGCTCAACGAAGCCAGAACGGTGAATGCGAGCCCATATCCCAGCTTCTCAACCAAAGGCTCCGTGGCCAAGGGCAAGAAAGTACCCGTCAGACAACGGGTGACAATCACGGCAGTCATGGCCGAAGCAGAATAGAGTCCGAAGGCGTCAACGACATAGTTCATCAAAGGTAGGAACCCGAGCATCATGCAAGCTCCCATAACTGCGACTGCAGTAAGCATCACCCAGAGCGGCAATTGCGCCTGTGCAGTCCAGCCGTAGAACAAGACTGCCAGTGGCAAAGTGAAGCCGCCAACAATCACCATTGGAAGGCGATACTCTGGCTTGCCGACTCCCTTGCCACATGTGTCGCGGAGTCGAATGTAGATCCTATCAAGCAATTGGTTGCAGAGAGTTACGCTCACGATCGAGCCGACACTGAATGCCATGAATGATGCGCCAGACATCGCAGGTGATAGCTGGTATACTTCCTCCAAGATGTCCGGGAGTGTAGTCGACATGACGTAGAAGTAGGTGAATACCACAGAGCCAAAGAGACTCATGGCCTGTAGAACTCCGGATCCAAAGAGGACCACCGCGGGCCGCATGATTGACTCCCACATAGACGTTTTATTCTCGCCGTTCAATTCAAGCACTGTCTTGAACGAGTCGTTGCCTGTTTCTTTCCTTAGCTTCGCTGCTCTGCGCTCCAAGATCGGCACTTTGAAGGTTTCCCGGAAGCGGGTCAGGAAGACGATCTCGCAAAGTCCAGCAATCGAAGCAGAGATCCAGAGTACTGCTTGCCATCCGAGGTTCTCTGCAATGACTCCAGCAAGGGCAGGTCCAATTGCACCACCAAGCAGAGGTGCAACCATGATCAGACTCATTGCAGTTCCTCGCTGCTCGGAAATGAACATGTCTCCGACGATCGCCGGGTTCAGAACATTGCTTGCCACAGCCAGTCCAGTCGAAAATCGTGCGAAGATGAGGACTGAGGAATTCGGCGAGAGTGCTGCAAGAACTGTAGCTCCAATGAAGAGTACGTTTGCTCCGTTCATGACAGGATACCGCCCGAATAATTCTGAGAGAGGTGCGATGAAAAGTGGCCCTGCAGCTTCGCCAAGCTCCCATATTGTGACCAGAAGGACGCTCGAAGATTTGCTCGCATGACCGTCGAGGTCAGCAACGATATGACTTGCTACTGGGACCACTGATATACATGTGAAGGTCCTGATGAAAGATGTCAGTCTTGCTTCCACTATCATGCTCGGTGTGCATGTTTCTCATGAGCAATACTTACACTGTGAATGCAGTCAAAGCAAGCAAAAAGACTATGCACCACTTGTAAGTATTTGGCCAGTCAAGCGGATTCTCTGGGTCGCCATTGGGATCAAAATCAACGACACTCTTCGAGCTTGCGTCATAGTCTTGTGAGAATCGACGTTCGTTTCGTAATAACGGTGATGTCTCGTCCACTGCCATGTTGAACTCCAGCGCCACAAACAGACTGATGAGGTCCAGCGAAGCAGGTGTCGGTGGAGATGAGGTCGGGAAGAATCAGTACTAATATCGCTTCTCCTGCAGGGCGTGGTGGGCCTGGAAATGGAATCCGCTGAGTGATGAGCTCGGCCGGCGGCAAGCTGCACGCAAAATGCTTGTCTAGATTAATAAAGTTCCTGCTAGCGTAATGCGAATCTTGGAGATTCTTTCTGCAGAACCCTTGGAATCGCGCAATCACTGTTAGTAAGTCGACTCGCTAGGCAAGTCGGCTATCGTACATGCACTTATGCATGTATCGGCCCAAAGGTGTTGTGAGAAATCACTGCTGTCGGAAGAGGATGAAGCGTCGGATGTGCTCGAGACGGAAGTGGCCACCCTAGCACAGCAGGAAGTCTTTCTTTCCGTTGAACGAGATCTGCGAATTCTCAATGGCGGCTATATTCGGTCTTGGCCTCGCAGACTTTTTGATATTGGGGTCGTGCATACTCATAATACTGCTGGTCAGCTACTGGTCTTCTGCATTTTCACGCAAGCATTGCCTGTCTCTGATCCGCAATGTTTGTGCGGAGACCGGGTTGGCGAGTCCAGGTTTCCAGCTTTGCGAATGAGATTGCCAACAACGCTCGGCCATGCTCCATGAGCGCTGCCATGGAATGTAGAGGGCGGTGAATGGACTGAAAAACTGCTCCCAGTGCTTTCTCGCACACCTTCCGCCTCCATGGCGCTCATCATGGTGGTCAGCGGCGTGCTACAGCAGATCAAAGACAGTCGCATGGCAGATCTCGTCGGGATCCTTTCATCCGCAAGCAAGATCATCACGGCGTCTCGATGAGCAAGAAAGATCGAGCAGTAGTAGGCATAGAAAGTGAGAGATGATATTTGTTGGAAAGGAAGAGCAGAAAGAAGCTTTGCACGCACGACCGAGAGCGACCAAAACAACGGCAGAGCCTCATTCTTGGCATCGCATCAAATCTTCTCCTTCCACCCCAACACCAGCTCAAGCTCGCCGTTCTGAGTACAAGCGTCACGCTGACTTCGATAGTAGTGACTGAAATACTGGTGGAGATACTGCTGATTTCTTAGCGTGACAAAATCCAGGTATTATCTTTCACGCCGATTCATTCGACTGCGTTGCTTTGACTCAGTCCCGAAAGGTCGTCAGCTCTTTCCAACGTCTTCGATGCGCTGCATCCCCAAATTCGCCTTTCCAGGCTGCAAAAGTTGTATCGACTGTCAAAAAGGCCTGCTGAGCCAGATCGAAGCCGCATTTGCTTGTCGCAACCAAGCAAAGTGTGACAGCACCAATGTCCCACTCAACGCAATTCTGCCACAGCCAGGCCCACTGAGAGAGAGCAGCCTTTGCCCTCAGATCTTAGATGCGCTTCATGATGGACACACGGGACTTGAGATCGGCGGTGATGTTGTTAGAATTGACATGGTTGACATTCGTAAGAACGCCTGCTCAAAATGGACGAGCAGCAATTTCTGTCGCTCCCAATATACCAGGCACCAGTCCATGATCAGCTGACAGACCGATGAGTTTGAGCTGCTGCAGTGTCGCCTGTATCTTATCAAAAGCTCTTCGTGTAGCTCATTGAAAAGCTTCTTTCGGTATGCAGGCTCACTCAGATCACTTGGAGGGAACAGGACCTTTCTTGCGATGTGGACCATCTCAATCGTGGCAGTGGCGCACAAATTGCATAGTGGCCGTGTATGCGCAGTCTCAACCACAAGAATGGAGTGGCATCTCAGGATGACCATCCACCGACTAACATGAATGGTTTCCGCGTCTATGATCGAGACCGGAGGATGGCCGACTGGTGGAGAATGAAGTTCGAATCGATTCTTGGAAGTGCTCAAGGTGTCAGTCCTATGGATGTCTATGACTTTGACGACCCCAAAGCACTCTGAAGCTTCAGGTTATCGAAGCATTGTGCCATGACTGGGAGGTTTATGATTGTTAAGGGTGTTATCGTCAATTGCAGACCGATGAGAAGGTCTGTCATACTCTTGTAGCTAAGCTGTTCCAGTAAAGTATCGGACACCATCGTTGTCAACCAGCTCAGTAGTCAGATCCGTATCCGAGGGTCATGCGTGAACTCGATCGCGTGGCTTCCGCGTGCTGGGAAAAAGTGGCTTGGGGCTTGGCTTGCTGAAGCGGTCATCCCGATATGGTCTTTGGCCTCGATCACTCGATGCTGTACCCTTTATTTTTATGACGATGTTTCGTCATAGGCTTGACCGTGTTGTTGCAAGACCTTCAACCATTGGCATTGAACTCCTGTCCAGGCAGACGAGTTGCAGAGCTCCCAGGCAATGACAATCGTTCTCGCATTCCAGCACGGATTCGGAGAAACTGTAGTAATAAAGTTTCGACCCGCATGAGCCGCGCTCTCAAGCACATTTCTACTGGCTTGAAATGAGCCTCAATGTGGCTGCCTGAGGACGGGTGAGCTGTTGGCAGACCTTCAAGCCACCGCTTTCGCCCGTAGTCGGCAGAACAGTAGTCGCCGAATCCTCAGCTCAGCAGGATTGATTAGTATGACCCGGAATAGCATACCTTTATGCAGACCTCGCATTCGTAGGGCTGCCAGGAAAAGATATAAGTTGTTGTAATCGTCCCGAAAAGAATGCACCTCATCATCAGCAAGCATCCTCCCAACTGCAAAGCGATCCAAAACTCATCAAGCAAGATCTACCCACTCGACACTATTCGACATCACATCGCCAAAAGCCGACACAATGTTTCCATTGATGGCAACTGCTCCTCGCTCTGCGACATCGACCCCAGCAAGCAGTCGATCGGTGTCAGCAGCTTCATCGATGTACAGCGATCGTACGCCTCTGTCAAGGCCAAGTCTGTACGACAGCCCTCAGCAAGAGATCGACTGGCCTTCAATGTTTCCAGTCTGGGGGCTTCCCAAATGGACCAAGAAGTTCCGCTCCTCTCGAAAGTGATTGTCTCCGAGACGTTTTAATGTGAGCATTTCATGCGGCACCCAATGACGTTCAACGCCACTAACGTATGGCAGGTCATTATCTGTTCTACGAGCGAATTTTCGTTTAGCACGGTGTTGAGGTCTTTCCAAATCGGCGAAGGCGTTCCATGGGAGCATTGGCTCCTTGATTTCTGAGGTCGTGTGAGCGTACAGGAAGTGGGTGGAGCGAGGCGTTTTGTTGTAGTCAATACCAGGGAAAGGGATCCCATATGCTAGAGCAACATTCATAGCTCTATAACAGCGGCTGGGTCGAATGGGCGATGCAGTGTTTTCTTTTGCCACCATGATAGTCTGCTAGAGTCATTACAGAAATGATTGCTCTGAACGATCACATGTCCTGCTCGAAATTTCGTGTTCCAATGAGTGTGGCCAAAGATCCAATCTGTGACGAGCTCTGAGCCAATCCAGTCGCGGAAATCCTTGAGAGTATCGCTCGAGCAGCATGGGCTGACTGCACTGTGCTCGTTGGCCGGATGCATCGTCTTCCCGAACGAGGGCGCGTAGTGAGTTGCGATCACAACCTTCCTGGTCTGCTCCTCTTCAGCAAGCTTCTCTAGAGAAGCTCTGAGCCAAGCTAAATCGCGCTCATGCTCAGCATTATGGTCGCGGACTGTCCAGCCTTTGATACGCTTGGAGTCGTTGGTCAATACTGTATAGTCTGGAGCAATTTTTGAATGCAATGTGCAACCAAGTACGGTCACACTTGTGCCAGGAAGATCGATTCGCCCGCGATGAAGAAACTTGAGCTTGCCTTTCATCGCAGCGTCATCTGAAAGGGCTTTTGCGACAGCCAAGCCTTCCTCTCTCGATGATCCATAAAACTCCTGATTGCCGGCCAGCAATAGGACATGATCAAATTGCTCGCATTGTCTTACAAGAAATGCGTTGTACGCTTCATAGTCGCAGAAGCGCCCGATGTCGCCAGCCAGCAGAAGGAAAGGGGCGTTGGCCACGATGTCGAAGTCGTACTTGATCCGCTCCAAATGCAGGTCTGACATGAATTGGATCTCCGTTCCGTGCTCAAGATCCTCTGCGCTCTTTCTGCGATTGAAGACCTTTCTCAGCTTTCTGTCTTTGACAAAGTCTTGGACTTCATCCTGGTAGGCTTGCGGCTTGACTACTGCCACAAATTCGTTCAGGCCGAGCATCAAACGTGAGGTCAGTACGCCGAGCGACATCTCAGCATCTGCTTGGCTGGACTGTCATGAGAAGAGCCATCCAGAAGTAGGAATTATCCGGCCAAGGAGTGAGCGTGTAAACGTGTTCTCGTGTTGTTCTTCTATCCATGTTGCAACACGTTCCGGAAGGCGCGAATGGCCGTCCGGCTCATCCGCTCAGTCTTTGATCCTCGCATGTCTCTTTAGTCAGCTGGGTACATCACAAGCAATTGCGAGCTCTGACAATCTTGAGACGCGGCGTGCGTGAATGACTTTGCGAAAGAAGGATGATGATGAAGGAGGAGAGTGAGGGTGCGCAACCGCCAGGTGGAAAAGTGGAGATTTGACTGTCGCAAGCCAATCTCTTCAATGATGGCGGACATTCTGTCTTTACAGCGCGACATATGTCGGTGTATGTGGTTCAGGAATTGCGTAGAGGCCGATACCACGATATAAGCCCAGGATATGCCACCTCCAGTGTCACTGGTTGAAAATGATCGCCTTCGACCTCCATCATTGGAACGAGTCGCCCTCGGAGTTCCGCTACGACGCGACTCGAGCGAAAGAAGACGAAGACGCCATACGGCTCAAAAGGAGGAATTTCAGCACGAGCGATAGGGATAATGATCTATGTGCCCGCCACACGCACAAGGCAGGATTGAAAAGCGCTGCATATGCTTCAAATCAGTCGCTAAGCAAAGCGCCCTGCGCTGAGAACTGTATGCGTCTGCTTCATGGCCTGTGATGGGCAACACTACCAAGGATACTCCAGTGATATTTCGTGGGCACGTTTTAGACACCTCACTGCCAACTCGTGTCTCCTGGCCTCTTCTCTCACGCGTTGTGCATGTTCACATCTGGTGCCTCCACCAACCGGAGGCTTGGGTCTGGACAAACAACGAACGCCGCAGAGCGCCACAAATACCATACTCAGCACCAATATTGGAGGCGTTGCCGGCATTCAAACCCTCTTTGTCATAGCCACGTGCCGGCGAATATCTTGTTCAAGCTAGGTCTCAGCCTGCGTTCTGCGTGCACCTTTTGATTTGGCAGTGTGCTGTTCTCTGCTCGAGGATTGGGTCTAGCCTGGCGCCACAAAAGCATACCTTCAACATGAGCTCCAGGCCTGGCAGGCCACGTGCAGAATAGCAAAACTATGCTGACGCATTAACGGTGATGCCGTTATTAGTCGAAGCTCCTTTTTGAGTAAGTCAAGATCATTGCATTTCCTGTTACGGGCGAGCAGGCACCTTGGCAATGGAAGTACAAGATGCTTGGTATTCTCGTAAGAGAAGGAAGAAGGAGATCTGACCTGTCTCAACTTCTTTGACCTTCACCATGCTCGGAACGCTTTTGCTTGCCACCTTCACAGGCGCTGGCTTATCCCAGGCCAAGGCCCTCAATGAGCGTGCTAACGCGCAATCATACTGCTCTACGAACGGTAAATGCTCTTCGTCGAGACAGTTGGCACAAGCGACTGCATATTGCGTCTCTGTATTGTGTAAGTCTAACGAAAATCCAGCAGCAGAAGTTTAGAACTAATTTTGTGCAAGCAATTCCTCGAGTGACCAAGACCCGAACGCAGACGAAGTGTGCCACAACAACGAGCACAATCTTGTCATATACGAGCACCTTCACAAACCCAGCGAGTACAGATACATCGTCAATCTGCAATTGTGCGGCCCCCACAAGTCCACCGCTACAGAAGCGAGCCCAGCAGCAGGCGACAGTGTCGGAACCGCCATGCTTTTCGGCATTGAGTAAAGCGAGCGCAATCTCGTCTGCTTGCAGCTGTCTTTCGATAAAGAATGGAGGCACAACAACGACTTGCACAACTACCACGACCACTAAAACAGTGAAAGTTACCAAGAAGGTTTGATCGTCCTTTTGTTCCTTCATTGGGCAAGTATGCTGAACTGCAGACAGACGGACACAACTGTGAACGCGACGCCGACAACGACCTACGTATTCGCTGCACCCAGCTTCACCGTGGCGAATGAAGACGGTCTTCTCTGGTCGTATCAGGGAGGCTGCCAAAAGGATTCGGAAAGCGGCTGTGGTGGTATCGGTTTCACCTCTGATTCGACTTGGGAGCCAATTGCTGTTGCTCTCAACTCTGCAAGCCAGCTTCAATCCGACAATGGCTGGGTCGCTGAGGCCGCTCCTGGAGTGGAGAGTACCTTCCCTGATTACGAGGTCTTGTTCAACACCGCTACCGATGGTTTCCAACCTCTCACTTGCAGTGTCAGTCAAGCAGCCGATGGAACCTGCCCTCTGACTTGCCAAGTGAGAAATGGAGATGTGAATCAAGGGCCTACGGATCAGACAACACCCTGGTATCTTGGACCTCCAGGAGCAGTCAGTCCGAACACATACAAGACCTACGCTGTGACGAGAGGAAATGCTTGCCAGAGAGGAGGAGGAAGGAAATTTAGGGGACGGATATGAACGGAAGCTCAGTCCCGAGAAAAAGCGTCAATCTATTGGGTAGCTAACGCTTGACACTATAGACCATTACTGAAGCCCGTAGCGGTACGAATGCGAATCTATGGCATGCTGGCAATCCCCCAGATTTGAAGGCCCTTCTCATCTCGCTTGCACAAGGACGATCTGCAGTATTGTCTACACGCCAAAGTATGCTTGCTCCGAGTATTGCAGTACCACATTAGCGGCCTGTATTCAGGGTGCAGAGAACACGCCAATGCCTATAGTGTGCACAAGAATGGAAACGATGCCGCGATGCAAGGGACAGGTCTTTGACATCTCGCACTCGAAGCTCTATGCAAGTGCTTGACTGAGTTCTCCAGGCATAGCTTCCCGAGCTGCCATTTCTCGACTGAAGCATGCAATAGTGTCTTTGAGACCGCAATCGACTCCGGCAGATGTTGCCAGCAACAAGCATCAAGAGCTCCCCACATGTGTAAGATCTGGCTAGAAGCAAGATCCATGCCATCCATGCCCTTGCAATCAATTCTTTATCGGCGTCATTGATCTTACAGATTCGGTATCTTGTCCTCTTTGACTCCCTTGGCCAACGGCGACCATCAGTAACCGTGCTGGCGATATGCATTGTAGGAAGTGGTATAAAAAGCTCGTCTGACATCGCCTTGCTATCAAGATCAGATAAGTCACAGCATCACTTTTTGACCAGGCCAAAAAATGCACTTCACATCTCTCCTCTCCACCATCTTCTCTCTTACAAGTGCCGTAATAGCACAAGACCTAGTCAGCGTCCTCAAATCCCAGCCAGACTTATCGACCTTACTTGGAGCTCTTGAGAAGATTCCAGAAGTCACCAAAACTGTCGCAGCCGCCTGTAACATCACGATCTTAGCTCCAACAAACGATGCATTCGCCTGCATTCCACCAGACTCGGCTGTTGGCAAAGCTTTAGCAGCAGGAGATACAGAGGCCATCACTGCTCTGATCTCTTACCACGTTCTCAACGGAACTTACAAATCCACCAATTTCAAAGAGACACCTACTTTTGTGAACTCGCTTCTCACGCCGGCACTTACGATTGGAGGAGAGGCTGTGACAAATGTTACTGCGGGACAAAATGTGGAATTGATCCTGAACGGGACGAAGGCGGAGATAATTTCTGGTGGCGGTGCTGTTTCGACTGTTACTCAGGCTGTAAGCATTACCTACACTCTTTTCCCCTTGCCTTCCTGATCGTTGAAACAGGACATCCAAGTCGGCGGCATAACAATCCACAAAATCGACGAAGTGCTCACGATTCCTTCAAAAGCCTCTGTTGTAGCTCAAGCAGCAGGTAAACATGCCTACCTGTCCCTCCACCCAAAACCATCACTAACACCCCATCTCACAGGCCTCACATCAGCCGTCGAAGCCCTAACAAAAGCCTCCTTGGCTTCAACAGTCGACAGTGTCGCAGACCTCACGATTTTCGTCCCTACAAACGAAGCATTCAAATCTGTACCGGCAGACATCGATGTCGAGACTTTGACAAAAGTTTTGACTTACCATGCCGTGACGGGAAGTGTCTTGTTCTCGACTGATTTGTCGAATACTTCTGTTACGTCACTGCAAGGAGGAGATATTATGGTGACTGTGAGTGATGCTGGGGTTATGGTTAATGAGGCGAAAGTGGTGATGGCGGATGTGCTGATTGCGAATGGGGTTGCGCATGTCATCGATGGTGTGTTGATGCCTCCGATGGCGAAGGGGAGGCGTTGGGTTGGCTGATGGTAGGTGATGTGGTATGTAGGCTGCCTCTTATGGTAGGAGATCGGAGAGTGTATGTAATTGTGCCCAGGGATCTGGATGAACGCGTGTTCAGACGCGGTACTGTCGATCAGGTATCTTGACCCCAATGTCAATGAGAGCGAGAAGGTTTCGGATCGAACATTGATTTCTCGAAGCTATCATGTCAAGCATTATCAAACCCTTTCGGTCTTCTCATTAAGAGTATTCTTCATCGTTCATACCTTGTCTCTCATAAGTAATGTACAGTATTCGACTTCTGAGCCTCCGTCGTTCCATCTACTGACTCTTGGCTCTCTTCGGCTTGACGATCGTGCTCAAATCCACGATCGGGAGTGATGGGAGTGGCAGCTCCATCACGGGAATCATAATTGCCAACAATAGATACCATCCAAGCATTGCTGCCGCCCAAAAGCAAGCACCAGTCGCGACCAAGAACTCTTGTCCAAGGGCCATGTTTCCATTGGCCACATTCCAGAAAGAGCCGGCGGCGAAGCCGAATCCCATCGTGGCTGCCACGAAAATGAGAAAGAAGAACAGATTCGTTCTGGTCGAGCAGAGGAGGAAAACGAACGAGAGGATGCAGAGGGACAGAGGATAGAATCCTGAAATTACGTCAGTACAGATCTGCGTATCGACATTTGAATAGCACTCACCATAGCTTGCCGCAAACTGAGCCGACAACATTTGGTTCTCTCCAGCTTGTCCAAGGTATGGCGTGCCATCAGTGTAGGCAGAGACGGCGTTGAAGAATGGAATGAAGGTTGTCGCAAAGGTCAAGAAATGGGCACCGTATCCCATGAAGACGAGGAATGGGAACGTGTTGCCCAGAAGGAACTCTCCAACACCAGCGAAGATCAAGAGCATGCCTCCGAACCAGAGCGATGCACCGACAGTTGCTTGCCCCGAGCCACCACTTCCTCTCCAGCCAATTAACTCTGCGGCCAGAGGAGTCAATGCCGTGGAGAAGCCCATGATGGCTAGAGGAGTAGGGTTGGCCTGTTTTTACGCGTCCATTAGGACATGCGCTTGATGTAGAAAATTCTTTTGTCACTTACGAAGGTCTTTCGGAGGTTGCCAGCGACATCAGCGTTGCGTGGGGACAAGAATAGTCTCTCGAACTGCTCATCAGAGATGGTGTTGTTCGTGAGCATTTGCCTCAGCTCATTGGTATTGGTTCCTTGCTTCGACAAGGTAGATCCATTGGCACCATCGGCATTGTCTCTGTGGGAGCCGTTCTCGAGGTCTTTTGGATCAGTAGACATGATGGATTGCTTGCAACAGATGGAGGAGGAGGATGAGTGATTCGCGCGAAACGAGACGAAGGACGTTGCGGGAAGGAGAGCTATACAGTACCATTATAACCGCGTCCGGCAAATGCGCCTAATGGTTGCTCAGAGAGCACAGAAGGTTCATTTCCGCACGCCGTCTCGATCAAGAGAGGCTTGAGTTGATGGCAGCTATCAAGCTCTGAATGAAGACTAGCGTTGCATTTGAGATCGATGGTAACCTTGACATCGGGTCCGTGTCTGCAGAGGTGCAGCAGAGAACCGCTTTCTGATGTCGGTGTGGTTCGTTCCGCGTTTCTGTAATAGTCATGGTGTTCATGAAGATCTAGCCGAGGGCTACCGGTGGCTGCAGCGGAGTTTGTGCCCATGGGGTTCTGGGGAAAGGGGACTTGTGCAACCAGTCGCGTTGCAACGTCCGTTTTGTCGCCAAAAGCTGACCGAGGTCTGTGCACTGCAAGGGCGTTTCCCATTTCCGAGAGCTCCGGACAACTTGTCCCTCTACAATACGCCCTCTTTGCAGGCCACAGGCAGTACTGCACTGCAGTCATTCACCCACCCACCCGCGACCGTTGGGTTCTGTATCTAGTACATAGTGCACGTATTCACGTAGCGATTGGGCCTTCATGTGATTGCTGGGTGGCACCGAAAGTGCCTGTGAAGCCCGCAATCACGTGCAGAGGTCTGAGCACCCAAACACACACTATTCCTCATTCATCTACCACTGCCAAGGCCGGCAAAGGCACAGATACAGCATAATTTCGAGATGCGTCAGCGGCGCGGCTCACTCACTCTCTCCTGTAGATTTAGCTGCCGCCGGCTGCAGTTCTCGGCAGTCAATATCATACGATGGCAGGTGAAGCGACTGCCTGCGAGGCTCTCGATTCTCTCAATTCTCGGATCGGAAATGGCTGGTCTTCGTCTCGGATCATTGTCTTCGTTCTACATGTCCTGCTATGCTGAGTCTTGCTCATCAGTGATGCTTGTGCTTGTGCTGTGCGGACAGGAAACACCTAATGCCGCGTTTGGATGTTTTCGCAGATCGGCTCGAGGTGCGAGCGCTGTTTCTAGCACGTCTTGTCATGGATTCTGAAAGAGAGCTCGAAGGCTTCGTGTCTTGAGGGCGGAGTCTGGAGATCAGACGACCGTCAACGACAAATGCCGGTGGAATCTTTCAAATCTGTCTCCATACAGATTCTCTCGGCGTGTGCAACACGTTGGAGTCATGCTCCATAAGGATTTCTTTAGCCATCCTCCATGAAGGAAGCATCAAAGGGAGGAAGGTAAATTGATGGATGAGGGAGTCACAAACGTGTCGTCCGGGAAAGAGGCAGCTTTGATCAAATGTTCACGGCAGACCCAGAACCGCCCGCGCTATCATCAGCTTTTAAGATTCTGCAAATAGCGAAATTCAGCTGGACCAGAGACTTCGTATGTAGTGAGAGAGAAAGAAGATGTCTCTTCGGAGCAAGTGTTGTGTTGTCACTGACATGCATCCTTGTCGAAATCGCGAGAATCTGGCTTGGCAGCAAACCCGCAGGCACGAATACGAGGAATACGATGATGCTCAAAGACTGGTCAACCAGCAATGAAAACCATATTCGGAGATGAAGGCCTAACAGCAGGAACGAAAATTCGTCAATCGTGACCTATGCCCAACATACACGCTTAAAAACCCCATACCACTCCCCTTCCCTTCCCTTCATCACAACCGACTCTTCTCCCCATACTCAACCTCAAAACTAACCCGATCATCCCAATGCATCGCCCAATACCCATCCCAAATCTTCTTCGTCAGCGGTCCAATTTTCCCATCCCCCACAAAATTCCCATCCAACTTCGTAATCGGCATAATCCCCCCAGCAGTCGTAGCCATAAAAATCTCCTCAGCCTGAAACGCAAGTTCTACCGGAACAACCTCCATCCTCACCGGAATATTTTCTTTCTCACAAACATCAAACACAGACTTCCTTGTCACACCTTCCAAAACACCTCGATCAGCGGTATACAAAACCCCATTCTTGATAAGACAGATATTGAAACCTGAGCCTTCAGTGAGGTTGCCATCTCCATCGGTAAGAAAAGGGTAGTCCGCTTCGCGGTCGCCTGCCTCCATGATTCCTCTTGTCAAATCCCCCCACTGAAGATTCTTAACAGTAGGATCGAAAGCCCCCGGAGGAGTCCTCCTGACAGTCCTCGCAATAATCGCAGACCCACTCCCACTCAATTGCATTTCTGGACCCATGACCCAAATATAAGGACAAATCCAAATGTACAAATGATTCTGCAAACTCTCGGGCTTTGGTCCCGAAGTAGAGATTCTCTGAATTCCTCTCGTAATAATGAGTTCTACGAAAGCGTCACGAA
The DNA here is from genome assembly GCA_013365205.1 of Pseudocercospora cruenta. Classification (NCBI taxonomy): domain Eukaryota; kingdom Fungi; phylum Ascomycota; class Dothideomycetes; order Mycosphaerellales; family Mycosphaerellaceae; genus Pseudocercospora; species Pseudocercospora cruenta. Next base: position 427,550 of record JAASFE010006047.1, read on the forward strand.
TTCCGGACATTTTGAGCATGTCCAGAAGGACTTTTTTTACGGCTTCGCGAGGGATTGGGAATCGGAGACGCATTTTTTGGCACGATTTTGTGATGCGGTCTAAATGGTCGTCGAGGCGGAAGAAACGGCCGTCCCAGACTGAGGGGACGTCGTAGGTTAGGTCGGAGTGGAGGAAGCCTTGGTCCATTAGGGGTACTTTGGCTTCGGAGAGAGGGACGATTTCGCCGCGGGTGTAGGCTATGCCTTGAGCGTAGGGGTTGGAAGTGTATGTGAGTTCTAGGGATGTTTGGCGACGGTTGTAGTCGTCGAAAATCTTTTTCATAGTTGCCATCTTGATTGGTTGTATAGTTGGCTTGGCTCAAATTGGTCGGAGACGGACAGTGTAGGACGATGATGGATAACGGCGAGGTCTTGTCAACGACCATGACATGAGGTCTTGATATAACCTCTCCAACAAGCTCAGGTATCCTGTACCCACCTCGCGCGGGCGTCTCGGCATCTGCAATCTGCAGCAGAGCTCGTGGAGGATCTGCCAAGCCCAAGGAATTTCCGAGCTCACGGGCAAGATTCAAAGCTTCTTATGCCGTGAACTTGCCCAAAGCAGTAGTTTATCATATCAGAGTAGGGCCGATGTGGGTTGCTCATCTGCCACGTTGTTGAGCCCCGTGGTTGTATCTTCAGCCTCATAAGAGAATGCCTGTTTCGTCGGTTCTGAATGCGGCAGGTCTAAGATGGCCCCCAAATGTTGTTGAGCACGATATGTTATGGTTCTAACCTGACGTGATTCGGAGGGTCAACTGCAGCTCGTTCCAAAACCAGAATGTGATCACCGACATAATCCATGGCATGCTTGAAGTCTGCTTTTGTGTTGTTACTGTGATATAAGTGTTGTGCTGTGAGGTACTGCACCGCCCGCAGACTGTGTTTCGCCATCGACTGACGGGGCAAAAAAGGGACGAGTTCACTTTCGGTCGCTGTGATCGGTGTCCTTTCACCAAAAGGTCCTCCGGTTCTCTATGTCTTGGATCACTGGGTGTGACGCATCTGCTTTGCACCGTTCGCATGAGTGAGCGAACTAGTCTCTGTGTCATTCCATGTGTTTCAAGAGGTCGTACCGACGAAATGATAGAAATTTTCCAAGACCAGTGCGGGCATACGACCCTTCTCAGGCACACAACCCTTCTCAGGCACAGAGTCGTCGAATGCGCGAAGTGGTCCCAAGAGCTGTCTGCCCGACGCCTGGTGTTCCCGGCTGAAGTCAGCGACTGTCGTTCCATCTGCTAGGCTCAGATGGCACTGAAGCTGCCCTGGCCTGAACATGAGATGATATATTTTCCCCGGGCCAACGTAGTCGGCGAAGACGGAGTCTGGAGGAAAATTTCTGTTGGGGAACAAACCTGCCCAGTATGCCAACAGGTCTGCTGGCATCTGGTCGGGAGGGCTAGGTGAGCGCGCTAGAAAATCTATGAACGTCTGTTTGCGTCAGCACTGAATAGCACATGAAGGTGCGAGGTTTCCCCGACCTTCCAGTTATGGACAAGGCCCAAGTCTACCAGTATAGGTGCATGAGGTTTGCTGTGCGGCGATGGAAGAAAGAAGATTGCAAAGACTCCGGGCATTGGTCGAGGAATCGGGTTCGATGCAAAAAGAAATTCTCGTATGGCGGTCGGTATCTCGCAAGCTACTTCTGCAAGTAGTGCGCACAGAAGGTATGTCTTTTCCCGTAGGGACACCACGCCGGAGGTGACTTGTGTCGAGTTTTGGCCTACGGGTCTCTTAGCATTGCAACCATAGCAGGTAGGGCTAACATACCGTCAAAAAGAATCACAATGTCCCCAAAATGTGCTCGTGCATTCTCAGAGACCACGTTATGCGAATAGGAATTACCACGAAGCTTAGCTATCCTGCCCTTGCGTGTCCTGGCTCCAGATGTGCTATTGTACTTCGATTGTGCTGCAAGCCGTCGCTTTGCTATTGTACGTGTGAATGCACGTTCAGACAAGTCCTGGCAGTCATCATCAAGCTCCTCAATCCTGGGGGCGACACATCGTCCGAGTCCATCGTAGGTCGCAGAGAGAACTGGAGAGAGAAGAGAATCTAGCGGTCCAGGCCAATCCATGGTACATATTGGTCCTCGGAGCAGTTGTGTAACGATAAGCGTGGCTGAGCGACATCTGTGCATGATCGTGCTGCGGCGTTTCGATTAGTGGTACTCAGGAAGCATCGAAAGGCAATCTTTGATGGCTGGGCACCCCTCGAAGCTGGTGAGAGGGCCTGATGCGCAAAGCTCGGTATCATTTTCGAGTGCTGTTGTAAGCGCTTAGATCTATACAATGCTGTGCCATGCCATACCTCATTAAGCCTTGAAGCGGCCTTCAAACCCAGGTCTGCCCTTCTTCTTTCCTTTGGCTCCACCACTTGCGCCACCCTTCTTCTTGCCTTTCTGGCCCTTCTCGTCTCTCCTTTTCTGCAAATTCGTCTCCCGCTTCTTCTGCTTTGCCTCTCTCGCTTTGGTAATGTTCTCCTCCCGCTCCTTCCACTCCTTTTCAGATTTGTTCTTTTGCTTCTCCTTCCGCTTCAAAGCCTTCTTCAACAAACTTGTGTCATCACGTACTCTCTCGCCATGCGCCCGCTTCTTTGCATTCAGCCACATATCCTTCTCTTCAATGTCGGCCTTCTTGCCCGAATCAAGACCACTTATCCGCGCTTGCTTCTTCTGAGCAGCCAGAAGTGCAGTCTTTGGGTCTTGCGGTCCCTTCTTCTTTCTAGCGTCATTCAGTGTGCTCAAAGAGGCATCCGCTGCAGTGCCATCCTCGAAAGCGAGTCTGGAGAATGCAAAGCTGTTTTCCGACGGTCTCGGGCTGTCTCTGCGCTCAAAAATGTCGGTTGCGGGACTGCCAGAACCGCGTAGCTGTTCCTCTCGTTTGCGCTCCTCTGCCTCCTTAGCTTCTCTCCTCAGCTCTTTCTTGTGCGCTTTCCTTTGCTCCTCTTTCTTTCGTCTCTGGTCGAGGAGCTCTTGCCGAGATTTTGCCGGCTTGCCATCTGGCCCGTCAGCTTTGCGCTTGGCTCGCAGCTCTTCTATTCGTTTGCGGAGTCTTTCTTGCAGCAGTGCTTGATCAACGTTTGGTAGTTGTAATTTCGGTGATGATGTCCCGCTAGGAATGTCGGTACTCGTTGCGGCAGCCGCGTCAAATTTCGGTAGAGGTATCTGGTTGGGCTTCTGCTGTGTTTTAACATCGAGTTGTGGCTTCTTTCGCTGCTTCGGTGCTGCTTCTTCTGACTTCTCTTCAACAGATGGTGGTGTTATGGAGGATGATGAGGATGCTTCGGAATGGTTAGTGGCAACGTCAAATGCAGGGCTGTTGACGGCCGGACTTGTTGGTACTGATGATGCTTCCGCCACTTCTTCATCGTCGGCCGCATCCTCATCCTGCTCATCTTCTGACCCAGCCAAGCCTGAGAAATCGACCTTTTCCAAATCCGCCGCATCATTTGCCTCTGCATCCTCATCCTCGTCATCCTCTTCACTCTCCTCATTAGCGCCGCCATCTGCTTGCTGCCTCTCGGCCTGGGCTTCGGCGAGATCTGCATCCTGCTTCTTCGCCTTCTTCGCCTCTTGCTTTGCCTTCTTCGCGGCCGATTTCTCCTTCTTACGATCGCGCTTCTCCTTTCGCTTCTCTGCTACCGCCTTCTTCTTGGCTTCAACATCCTCGGCGCTTGGTTCCTTCTTTTGCTTCTTGTTGCTCGACTGTTCGGTCGCTACGGTATCTTCTGCATCGTCGTCATCTTCCATGCCCAATTCACGCTTCCGCTTCAGCTCGCGCTCCTTCATCACGTCCAGGGCAGATTTTTGGTTGGCGGGATCCAGCTTGGCCTTTTTAGCCGCTCGTTTCTGTTCCTTGGTTTGCTTCTTGCGATTCCATTGTTCGCTCGGATCAAGGCCGTCGTCTATTTGGCTGCCGTAGTACTCTCGTGCTGGTGTAAGCGCAAGCAAAGACTCAAAGGCTTTTGTATGGCTCTGCAGGCGTTCCTAAATCATGACATGTTAGACTTTTGCACATTCTTTTGCGATCTGGGCTGAATTACTTCAAGACCGTCGAGAGGATCTTCTGATTGCGCCATTGTGCTCACAACGTATTAAGTGGACAAGAATACTGTCGCCGTCGGTCGAGGCGCTGCTGCGTTTCTCTTCACTTCACCGCAGAATTGAAAGAAGACGGCCAAGATTTTGAGATCCGCCTGTGGGGCTCGGCTGTCGGCATGTCGGCAGGCGTGCAGGGATGTGGGCGATTCTCGCTATTCACTCCTCGCAACCAAAGCCTCAAAGGTCACACTGTTCGCATGTGAGATGTGAGAGCTCAGCACAGTGTGACCATTTTTGTGCTCCATACCAGAACACCCGGGCTGTTGTTTGTCCTGCCAGCGCACGATATGCTGTACTCAGCGAGGCACCGGCATACTTGTTGATCTTCGTCCAATGCTTACGACCAGGGCTCCGCCACCACCTAGCCTTCTACCTACGCAATCCTGGCTATTTGCCTCTGCTGTTCTTTAAGGTCGTCTGCCTGCCCAGCTTCAGAGGTGTCATATGTAAGTACACTCACGCTGCGCTGTAAGTCCGGGTTTGCGATACCATTTGCCCGAGATATGCAGTAGCTGGGAAAAGCAGTTGCGCTTAGATCGCTGGCGAGCGACTGCCAATCTGCGAGATTAAGTTGTATCATCGACGAGCTCTGGAACTTCGGGAACCGCACGGTACAGACAACAAGCATGGCATACGATACAGAGACTACCATCGTAGAGGCAACATCACTCTCAACCATCCAGGACATCGCCATCAATCCTCCAGCACATCCGAAGGCTCCTGCCGATGTGCCAAGGCTGCCTCTGGTTCTTTATATTGCGCGCGTTCCTGGCAGTCGGGATGTCTTCTTGACGCCGATAAAGCCGCGCGAGAAAGTTGTCACAGCGGAGGATGTTCAAAGCTCGCTTTACTTCATTCATGTCAACGACGCGGGAGACTATGATGAGCCAGCCCATCGGCCTTCGTCACTCAATACCAACGCTTCTCATCTCGTTCCTGTGCCTGAAGGCACCATCAGGAGAAAGCCGACTCTGCCTAGGAGGCCTGTACAGCCGAGTACACCCCCGTACCCTCTCGACGATGGGCCTCCAAACGTAGAACTGCTTCCACCAAGTCCGCCCAAGCACGGAAGACTCAGCCGGGTCTTGCGCAAGCCTGTTGGATCCAGCACTACTCCTGCCCAGAGTATTCTGCCGGACCTGCCAGTCTTACCGCGCCGCCCATTGCCTACACCTCCTCAGGACGAGCAGCCGTTTGAAGAGTCTCTGCATGCACACAACAAGCATCTTCTTCGGCGAGCAGAACACAGCGATGAGAACAATCCATACCTTCGCGAGTATGAGCCATTGCCACCACCAATCGATCCCGCTGATCTACCTGAACCTGGAAGCCTGACTTTGATAAGGCGCAATCCAGCTTCGAGTGAACAATGGAATGTGGCGTCGATACACGATCCTCCGGTGCAAGAAATCTCTTCAGCCGCACTTCGTAATCCGACTGCTGCTCAAAGGACCAAACGAGGAGGAGCGCCACTCTACCTTGACATCTCAAATGCAGGCTACGCCCAATTCATCCAGCAAGAAAGGACATCGTCACGGCAGAGCACAGACACGACCAATTCAAACAGCAGCGATCCGCCACCGGAAGGAGTGTTCCGAAGACGACTATACATGCCAGGCTCACAGTACGGCGAGCATTCCTATAACAACAGTCACAGATTTAGCTCTGTCACTAGTTTCAACGCATCAATGGATGAGGCATCTATGCGGCGTTCGATGCGACATTCTGTCGATATGGGCTCCTCGACGACATCTGCGGCATATGCAGACCGGCGAAGCAAGGGCTACACATTCAACAGTCCCTGGGACGGACGATGCGAGTTCTCTACTGGAGCGACAGGCAAAAGTCTCAGATGCAAACACTATCTACCCAGCATGCCAGGTCATTCGACAGAAGTCAGCGAGCTGAGATTCAATCTGCCGACAAGCTCTAGTAAGACTGCAAATGCGCCATTGACCGACAAACGATCGTCATACATGAGTGGTCTGCATCGGCGCCTGCACTCCTCGAGCGAAGATGGCAATGTGGACTTCGTGTTCGACGACGACGGAAACCTGGACCTCACCTTGGGACGAGAGAAGGCTGGAGGAGGATTTGGAGGCAAGCAAGCAAAACTCGGCAAGCTTATCATACAGCCTGAGGGACTGGCAATGCTAGACTTGCTCGTCGCAGCGAATGTTGGCCTGTGGTGGAGGGCGTGGGGAAGATGATTTGATACGAGACAGGAAATGTCTATGATGTATAGGTATGAAATTCATGACCTCGTAAGCTATATGCTAAACACAGACGTCCCATAGTAGCAGTCTCAGCTCCATGGTAAACGCGTTCCTTCGCTCGCAATCGCGAATCATAAATCAGACTCCGATATCATAAGCAACAGCAAGTCAACTTGACTCCAAACAAATCAAACAGATCCATCTGTACTCGCGCCTCCGATCCATAAGCCGGCCCTAGTATGCAAGAAACAACAGATCTCGGAACAAAAATCAGATCAGACCTCTTCAGCCAGTCGCAAAATCGCAAAAAGCAACCCAATCACCAACACCATGCCCATACAGCGCACCCCCAACCATCGCGCCTTCTTGACACCACCATCACCACAACTCTCGCCACTCACAAAGGACTCTTCTCCCCAACAACCCGATCATACAACCCCTTAACCCTAACAAGCGCCTCACTCGGCTTCTCCATACTCTTGAGACCAGCAACATGTCCAGGCTGAGGACGCGTAACATGATCATCAAATTCTCTCAAAGTCAACACACATTCCGCCAACGTCCCCATCAACCCCAGCATCCGGATATCAGCTCGATGATCGAAAATACAGGCTTTATCTTCGATTGCGAATTTGAGAGTGTTGAAAATTCCTCGGGACATGAGAAGGAGGTCTTGGAATTTGAGGGCTTCGGATTGAGCGATGATGATGCTGGATGCGGAGTTTGAAGTAGCGAGGAATGTGGAGCGATAGCGGGTTCGAGATTCGTAGGAGGTGGATGGTTTTGCGAAGAAGGGTGTGAGGTTTAGGGAGATGGTTGCTAGGGAGCGGAGGGTTGGCCAATTGGCAAGCAAGTTGTAGGTGATTTCTGGTGATGGAGAGGACCGGACATCGAGGACTGCAGAAGGGATGTTGGTGGTGAGCTTGTAGATGGCGGGGATTTTGGTGATTGGGTATAGCAAGATTTCCCATGCGCGGGTGAGGCTTGGGTTTCCGAGTTCTGTGGCGTGGATTTTGATGTTAAGCTCTGGAACGCGGCCGGAGATTTTCGTGCTCGTGTTGTTGGCGTGGCCGGTCATTAGGAATGAGGCGAGGGAGTAGAGACAGCGGTTTGTTGCGCTGAGGTCGCTTGCGAACCAGGTTGAGTTTGTGGTGTCGACGGCAGGGTTGGCGTCGTCGAAGTGGATCTCGAAGTTGAGTTTGGGGATCTTGTTGAGGTAGGAGGGCCAGAGCGCGGAGAATTTCTTGATGGGGTCGTCGAATTCGAAGGCTGAGGTGGAGTCTTGCGCGAGAGGGACTTTGGAGCGGCTGTCGTGGAGGTTGTTGACCACATCGCCTGAGACCACAACGCCGCCCATATATGAGCCGAAGATCTTGATTGTGGCGACGCTCTCGGAGTAGATGAAACCAGAAGCTTCGTTGTGGATCTGGCGGTTGACCTGCAGGATTGCTGGTTCAGCGCGGAGGCCGGCGGCCTTGTCGTGGGTGAGGAGAATCTTGTAGACATCATTGCGCACCTCGCTTGGCAAGCTGAGGAAGGGGAAAGGAGGTGGAGGTGGGCAAGATGCAGAGATGTTGGTGCTCTCAGCCTTGCCAGTGCTCGGAGTGCCCTTAGCTTTCTTGCCCTTGATGGTAAGCTTGAAGCCGCCTTTCGCAGCATTCTTGGTATTCTTGAGAATGAGCTTGGGCTTGAAGGCCGGTGGTGGCATGCGAGTAAGTGGCTTGGCGACGCCAATATTGGTGAGTCGTGGTCGCTTGATGTCCTTGGTTCCGCCATAGACCTCTGGAGCCGGAGCTTGCTTGCGCTTAAGAGATGCGGAGTGTTTTGGCAGTGTGGCATCGGCGATCTGCTGGAAGCTCAGGATCTGTGTCGGCGCTTCCAAGTCGAGCGATGTCGCCGGACCAGCCGGGACGAAGGTATCGCAGTCGAGGCGAAGAGGGGCGATGAAGGTGGTACCGAAGCGCATGTTGGCGACTTGAGTGGGTAAGTGGTGGAGGGTATTGGTGGTATGCAATGGGTAAATGGTGGTTCAGATCGAGAGGTAGGATGGCAAGATGTTTGGTTTCCTGCTGAGGTGTGGATGAGGGAGAGAGGTCTGGCCGAGATTGGGTGGGAGAAGGGTCAGTTTAAGAAGGTCTCCATGACCGCACCAGGAGCGGTCCACTTCGAGCAACAATAGGAGCGGTCAGAGCAAAGTACAAGGGCGGTCAGATCGAAGTGCGGTCTGAGGAAGGCAAACGGAGAGCAGAGTAGCCAACCAGAGCGTGGGATTGGCGTTCGACCTTTCACTTACATGGTCCGTGCGCCCTAAAATTCGTCGTATGCTAGCTTCTGTATGGCCAATTTTACCGGAAGTGGGGCAGGATAAAGCTCTCAGAGCTTTTTGAAGAGCGTATCTTAGTCCGTGCGTGATGCCAACTGGAGCCTGGAGGGGTTAGGTAGTTTCCTCTGAGCTCACAAGACTCGACACACGCATAGTCAGGTCTCCCGCCATGTCAGAAGTTAAGCAATACCTCTCTTGCCGTGGCCCCACCTAATTTGATCAACTTAGATTGCTTGTGGCTCTGCCACTTGTCCCCTCTTGTGCTTGCTCCTGAATATCAATGAATGTCTTCCTGCAAATCCTGAATAGCGCTTGAATCGCGTCCCTGCGGGAATACCTCTTCGGTCCCTCAAACATCGCTCGATCCTGATCAGCAGACTTTGCCAGAGAACATGAGTACTCCTTCCACTCAATAGATCTCACTCTGCCCTGCGTATCTCGAAGTAAGGTTCCTTCCTTATGTTCTTGGTCTCGAATGATGAAGTCGGTGTGTGGTCGCAGTGGCGGTTGATTTCTGGAAAGTTCGGGCCGGTCTCTTTTTCTACCTGACACATTGACTTTCTTCCATCAGGTCCACCTTGTGCTGTTGCCATATTCGAGGCGCCATGACTGTACAGTATCAGCGAGGTCTTGCGAGGATGAAGGACACGTGGACAGCGCACGTAGTATTTGGGCCTTCATGATCTTGATCTCAGCTTCCACTTCGGACTTTGCTTCCGGTGTAGGGTGATCTTCCGGGCAGCCTATAAGAGGCAATGGTATCGTTGGTGGCATTGCGAAAATCGAGCGGTATGTGAATTGCTTTCCAGATCCTGTCTGCTTGGCGATTGGCGCGAAAGGTGTACTAAAGGTAGAAGTGATCTGAACCTCGACAATCGTGGCGCTTTCCGTAAAGCAGCTGATCGCTGGCATATGCCTGTAACAAGTGAGCAAAGGCATGTGAATCAGAAGGCGCTATCAGATTTAACCTAGATCTTGCGATGCGGCACGAAGACCATTCAACTTCTTCAAGCAGACAATATCAAACTGTAAGACCGGTCAAAGCTAGCAAGCAATGGTATCATGGAGAGACTGGAACAGCCTAAAGCATTTCAATTTAATCCAGTATTCGGGCAAACTCACGCCTGCGCACCTCCACCGGGGCGCCTATGTCAGGTCTAGTCACCTAGAATGAATCGTGCAACTTGACATCCTTCCCATTCCGATATCAAGCTTGGGTCTCCGGTGCTTTATCGTGGGCAACTACAGCCTCCTCAGCATCCAGATGAAGGTCCTTTTGGGACTGTGACGGGGAGACTGGCGCCGGGGCGACCAAAGCCGGCGACTCTGGGGCAGTGTGGATGGTGGGCTGCTTGGGCTTCTTCCCGTGCTTCGACTTGCCCTTCTTGCTGTGATGGAAGCCGTGCGGAACATTTGGCCAGTCATGATGGTGTGAGTTGCTTGGACCAGGAACTGGTGACAATGGAGGCAAAGAAGAGAAGTACGATTCACCGACATCGGAAGCGGCAGAAAATGGGCCATGTCGCATGAAGGGTTGCCAATGCTTGCCGCCACTGTGCTCTCTGTGCTTCTTTGCAGGGTGCTTCGCAGGACCTGCCTTCTCGGTGCTCATCTTGTGCTTTCTAGCAAGTTGATACTTGCTACGTCGGCGAGAGTCATCCTCGAGGTCAGATAAATACAAGTTGGTGGTGCTGGTATCGGAGTTGTAGTCATCATCAGAGGAGTCATCGTTGAAGAAACGAGCTAGATCATCTCCGAAGAGCTCGTATGCGTGTTCGGTAAGTTTAGCAGCCTTGATCAGACGCGGAAGGACGACCATGCGTTCCTTTGCCGAACGGGACTCTGCCAATTCGCAGAGCTGTCCTCCGAGTCGACGATCGAGAATGCTTAGATCATGTAGGAGGTGTCCTAATGCGTCGCCCACTCCGGAGGCAAGGCGCTCAATCACCATTTGCAGCCGCTTATAGTCTTTTTCGGATGAAGATCCGCCATGGCGTCGGGAGGGTCCTTGAATTGGTCCAAGTCCAACCAGGGGAGGATATCCTCCTCCACAAGGAGGTGCCATTCCTGGATACATGGTGGGACCCATTGATGGCATGTATGGACAGTCGCTTGCGCCGTAGAAGTAAGACATGTCCTGCAAAGATGTGTTGTGGATTTGGTACAGTATCAAGCCTTTGTCGTCGAATTGGTACGTGGGAAAGTGTTGTTCTGCTTCTGAGAGCGTTTGTGTGGGAGGGTGTATGATCCAGGTCCAGTGTTGCGAGAAGAGTTTATATCTCAGGATCCGGCACTGGTGAATACTGCAAGGATATTATGCCTAGGTGGCAATTGCTTGTCTCAGAGGTCTCCCGTGACAAGAAAAGGTGTTGTTGAGTCGTACCTCACGTCTTCACAGCCGGCCCTGTGTGACAACGCACCGACGCGAGATCCCGTTCGACAATGTGCATCTCTGAAGATTGCATCCATTTACGTGAGCAAGCATTCAACAAGGACTATGCGGTCGTTTTTACCACCGACTCTACGTTCATCGCATCAAGCCACCCAGGTCCCTCTCCATACCAGTCACTCTCTCCTCAAGAGCTCTCTTCTTGCGCTCCAGCTCTCGAATTTCCGCCTCTTCCGCTTCTAATTCCTCCTTGGTCACAGGTGTGACATTCAAAGCGGCGTCATCATCAATGTCAGCCATCGGATCGTCGTCCTCATCTTCTGAGTAGCTTCTGCTTGTCTTTGCCAATTCCTCTGCTTGCTGGAGCACTTTAGCTTCGTAATGCTGTATGTTTGCCGCCAATTGTCCGTGCCGCCGCCTCAGTTGAGCAATGCGATCCGCCGTTCCAGGTATGGAGTACACAGCAAGCAGTCTCTCGGCTCCCTCGAGCAACACCTCAACATCCATTTCACCCTTGATTCTGGCATTCGTGGTTTCCTGCCGAGTGCGATTGTACAAGTCGCCACCAAGAACTGCAGCAACTGCTTTCGACTTGGGCTGTCTAGATCCATAGACTGTTGCTCTCCTCTTGGCAGGCGTCTTGGTTGAGGCAGCAATTGCATCATGGGTTGGGCCGCTAGCGAAATCGGTGGCGCCAGGGTTTCCAGGAAGCGGAGGCGGTGCTAGATGGAAGAGTGCACGCTCGTGGGCTTCTGTGTCGCGTATAAGACTCGTGATGTCGTGTTGTGAGAGCAGAGCATTCGTGAAGATCTTAGGTCCTGGAAATGGGAGTTCTGATATCGAGGTTGCGCAGAGGGAGATCTGCTCCAGGTGGGACTGCAAGAGTGAAGCCATGGTTCCGTCTCCTCAGTACTAAAAGCACGAATCAAGTCAAGAAGTTCCTCCCTTTCCAACGCTGGGTATCGTTGTGCCCTGGTCTTTTTCGATTTTCCTGTTCTTGAATGTTCGTCCAATGTTTACACAGCGACTACGCAGCGGGAAATGAGCTGCTCTTGCAACATCGAGCCCATGCGTGTTGCGTTGGCTGATTATAATGTGATATGAGGTTATACAGTGTTGCTGAAGAGGTCGTCGTCGATATGTCGATTCGTTTGATGGACGTGTCGTTTGGAGACGCGTTGGACAGAGTTTCACAGGTGACGCCACAGCCGGATGATCTTCGGCTTCGCAGGCGCATCTCGAGCTTCGAAGCAGCAACGCCTGGCCTGGCTCCAGCACACGACCACAACATCACCAAACACTTCCATCAAACATCTCCTTGACCAAGCTATAGCACAATATGGCAGAGAAGATGGAAGTCGATGCCGTAAATGGCGAGAAGCAGGAAGAAAGCGTAGGGCCAGCGCCAGATCTGCCGCCGGAGCGCAGTACGTAGACCCAGCCGCCTCACAAACACTGATGACCATACTGACCATACCGCAGTCATTCAGAACAACCTCACATTCATCAACCAGGCCGTCGACAACTTCGACTCGCGATTCACACTGCGCGCACTCCGAAGCATATCAACGCTGCGAAAGGCGCCTACATTCCCTGAAGCCATCGTCCTGGGCATTCGGACAGCATATCCCAACCCATCTAACAGAGGGCGGCAAATATTGGAGGAGCTGTTGCCGGAGAAGCATAGAAAGCAGGCAAATGGCACAGCAGCGCCAGCAAAGAGCAAGGACGGAGCAGAGCAAGATCCGCATCCAGAGGTCTGGTCGTATCTAGGTGTTCTGCTGCAGGTCTATCTCTTCGACAGCGGAGAGTTCGAGAAGGGAGCAGACTTCAGCGAAAACTTCGTGGAGCGCATTCGCAGCTGGAACCGCCGCACGCTTGACCAGATTGGCGCCAAGGCATACTTCTACTACCAGCTGTTCCACGAGAATCTCGACCCGAAGCCGCCGTCAAAGCAGTCGCATGTGGTTGAGGTTCGTCCGAAGCTGCTTGCTGCTCTGAGGTCTGCTGTACTTCGCAAGGACAACGATACGCAAGCTGCTGTGACTGTGCTCCTCCTCCGGAACTACATCAGCACCGCCGACATCACCCAAGCCGATCTCCTCGTTGCACAAACACAGTTCCCAACCTCAGCATCGAACAACCAAGTATGCCGCTACCTCTACTACATCGGCCGTATCCGCGCCATTCAGCTTGCCTACACCCAAGCACATGAGCACCTTGAGTCCGCCACCCGCAAGTCGCCTACAAATGGTCCCGCTGTTGGCTTCTACCAGCAAGCTACCAAGCTCTTGATTGTGGTGGAGCTTCTGATGGGTGACATTCCTGAGCGCAGTCTGTTCCGACAGCCACCGCTTGAATCTGCCCTCTACCCATACCTCAAGCTTGTACAAGCTGTCCGCGTGGGAGACTTGCAAGCATTCCTGAAGTGCGTGAGTCTGAACGAGGCACAGTTCCGCCAGGACGGCACGTATACTCTCATCCTCCGTTTGCGTCAAAATGTCATCAAGACTGGCGTCCGCATGCTTTCCCTCTCATACAGCCGAATTAGCTTACGCGACATTTGCACACGCCTGGGCGTGGATAGTGAAGAGTCGGCGGAGTACATCACGGCAAAAGCGATCAGAGATGGTGTCATCGAAGCATCGCTTGACCACCAGAATGGACACATGGTCACAGTACCGCAGAAGGACGCATACAGCACGACAGAGCCTAGCGATGCATTCCACGCCCGTATAAGCGCTCTGCTCAACATGAGAGACGAATGCGTCATGGCTATGCGATACCCGATGAACAAGCACAGGCAAGAGATCGCAGAGGCTGCCAAGGCTCGTGAGCGAGAGCGAGAGTTGGCCAAGGAGATCATTGAGGGCGAAGGAGATGCTGACGATGGTGACGAGGGCGGCTTTGAGGGCATGTAAAAGTGTTCCATGTCTCTCCTTCGCAGGCAATGCATGAATGGGCTGGACTGCTACGAAAAGCTGTAATATAGACAACCGATAGAGATGCTCTGAGCTCGAAGGCTCAAAAAGCTGGAGCTCCAACCATGAAGTGTCGTACTACAACGCAATCGCCAGCAGCACAATATCCATCATCTCAATACAAACATGGAAACTAGCAAAAAGAAACTCTCTTACATTTGCGACACCACACGAAATGGCATCAATCGGAGATAGAGCAAACCTGATTGAACAAGTTATATCCTCTGTATTTTTTCCTGCCTGACAGGTCTTATTATGAGCATCAACTTCGCTCGCCGATTGCAGGGTTCTAGAACGCAATCGCTCTGTTCGCGCCACTAAGCCTGTGGGTATGAGCTCCGTGATTGGTCTATGAGGTTATGTGAAGTTGAGTTGGTATATCAATGTTGTCTGAAGTGAGGCAGGGGCGAGCAGAGTTCCCGAGAGGTCGATGGGACTGTGTCGGGGAAGTGGCCTGCGTTGGCGCCCAGTATTTTATAAGGGGATTATCATTCGGGCAACCTTATCAGATATCCTTAACGGACACTGTCGTAAATTTGTCATATACGTTTTTGTTGCTGCTGTGGAGCTGGGTATTGTATCCTTTCTCAACGCCAGCGCTATGCCACCATATCCTCATTCTTCTTCATGTCATCAATCACATCTTCCATCCTTCCATCCCGTCCGCCAACGTTCTTCCCATAAATTACAATCAAAGCTCTTCTTCCCAAGCTTAACATTGACCGCATTATGCGCCTCGCACATCCACCGTCCAAACTCTTCTCTATTACTGACTTTCGGTTCGTTCCCGTCTTTCATCCAAGCTCGAAAATCGTCTGCGCAGACCCAGCATGGGTACATCTTTCCGAAGAGACTCAAGAACTGCTTGGTCTCGGATTGCTGGGTGAAGGATGGCTTTTCGGGGTAGTTCGCCGTCATGGTATGGAGTAATGTCCAAGTCGATCGACCGAGCTCTTCGACGTCTGGTGGACAATCTGATGTCGATGCGGTCTGCTGGGCTTGAGCAGCCATCGAAGCGAATGGACTGCTACCTTTCGTGCTCTGTTTCATCATCGCTTTCCACGCAGCGCCGGAAGTGCATGTCTTGCATCTTGCAACAGTGTAAGCTGTAGCTCCATTGGTCCTCTAGACAGTACGTCCAAACATACGGTTTCCCATCGGGTCCAAGCACCACGCCTTTCGGCAGAGGTCTACTCCCATCCTGTAATTGAGCTTGTTGCTCTTCTGTCGCCATCACCGGCTGCACTGGCACTCCGGTCTCCTTCTCAACCCTACAAAAGAAATACTGCAAGATAGGGAACTCGGTTTGGGTGACAGGCATCTCATCTCTGCGCCATCTCGAAACACCTGACAAATCCGTCCCCAGACAGCATCCGAGCCCTTGTCCTGACGTTGCGATGCCAGGCACAAAATAAAGTTTACTGGCTGCCGATCGTGCCGAGACTTTGGTGTAACGTCTATTCAGTCCAGATCGACCTTTCCATTTCGTCGTTTGTCCTTGACATGAAGCTGGCCTTCACACAAACCACAAAGATACGATGGAACAAGTCACCACAGGGCTCGGAGACTTGAGCCTGGACCAAACCCCAATCTACCTCCTCAAAACCAGATCCTCACCCACAGACACCTACGAAGAACACTTCAGCACAATACAAAATGGAACCTTCAAACCCATCTTCGTCCCAGTCCTGGAACACTTATTCCGAGACGACGCCCTACGAGCTCTAAAACGCCATGCCGAACGTTTCGCTTTCGCAGGAGGAAGTGAAGCCACAGCCCGACAAAAAGCCACCAACAACCCAGCAAAACGCTATAGTGGAATCATCTTCACATCTCAACGAGCCGTAGATGCTTTCAGTACTGTGATCATGAAATTAGATCCATCGAAGAAAGCGGCACTTTTCGATAAAGATATGCCGCTTTATGTCGTTGGTCCTGCTACTGCAAAGGGAGTTGCTGCTTTGGACCTGCCGTGCCAGGTTCTGGGAGAGGAAACTGGGAATGGTGAGGCTCTGGCGCAGTTTATTCTGAAGCATCAGAATTCTTTGTCACAGGAAGTTACTGCGTTGAATGGCAGGAAATTGCCGCTTTTGTTTTTGGTTGGGGAGCAGAGACGGGATATTATTCCTAAGACTTTGCAGGATGAGGATTTGCCGACTACGCAGCAGATTCCTGTGACGGAGGTGATTGTGTACGAGACTGGTGAGATGACGACTTTTGAAGAAGATTTCTCGGATTTGCTTTCTGAGGCGAAGGCGGCGAAGGTCAAGGAGCAGTGGGTTGTTGTGTTCAGTCCGCAGGGTTGTGAAGCTATGCTGAGTGCGCTCGGTTGGCTGGATGAGAAATCTGGGAAGTACAGTTCTGGTCGAAGGAAGATCATGTCTGGACCGGTGGCGACGAGGATTGCTACAATCGGGCCTACCACGAGGGACTTCTTGCAGACGCAGTTCGGATTTGAGCCAGATGTTTGCGCCGAGAAGCCTAGTCCAGAGGGTGTGGCAGATGGCATTCTGAAGTTTAAGGATGCTGCATGATCTGAAAAAAAGTACTCGAGATACCCATTTGAAGCTTTTATCATGCATTTCGCACTCTATACGAGTCCGTTATCTTTCCAGAGCTAAGTCATTTTCAGCCCACCAACACCATGACTTCCTCCAGCCCCCGTCAAAGGTCTAGATCTTGCTGCAGGTTGCTCTGGTAAATCTGCTGCGCCACTATTCTGCAAAGCAGAGTCATTAAGCTCCGGCTCTTGTACAGCACCTAGAGCGAATTCTGCGCTTTGTCGAGTGCGCGTGACGTTCATGTCAAAAACATCATACCTTTGATATCCACCACCGACAACGTCATGGAATTGCTTCGGCTCGACGCACTCATTAAGATCCATATCTGCGTACACGATACCCTCCTCGCCCTGTATGTGCTCACCAATTTGCGCGCCAGTCGGATCAAGAAATAGAGAAGCACCCTGAGTCAATGAGTCTAGCGTCTCTGCTGCAGAAGGCGAGTGCTTGATAATTGTGTCTGAATGGAAAGTCAGTACTTTGATCCTCAGAAGCTCGAGCATTGAAGGCAAATCTACCTTTCATGTCCTTATCCATATACCCAGAGCACATAACACCAAAGACTTTGCCTTCAAAGCACTGTGCAGAAGTCCTCGTCCGATTGGCAGCCAGATTATCATACTGTTTTCCGCCCCCCGTCAGACGTCGCGTGGGCCACACTGCAGGCCAGGATGTGATATGTAATTGCTCGCCTTGCGCCATCAATGACCACCGAGCCAAAGGATTAGTATTCTCTCCACAGATCAGTCCTCCCACTTTGCCACAACGACCTGTATCTACGACTTTGAGACCCGCTCCATCTCCAGGCGACCAGGTTAACTTCTCATAAAAGGTCGGCATAAGTTTCCTGTGGTGACAGAGGATTTTCCCTTCATCCGAGATCAGAACCGAAGAATTCCACAGGCAACCAACACTGACTGGCGAACGTTCATTGAAGCCGATATGGGCGAAGATTCGGGATTGGGCACATGCTTGTTGGAGTGTTCGCATCTCTTTGCCATTGATCAAGAGGCTTTGTTCGGCAAGTCTACCGAAGAGGTTGTGGTTGTCGATTGGTGCGGCTACTGCGGCCCATAGTGGATAGCCTGGAATATGGACTTCGGGAAAGGCTACTAGGTCTGCTTTGTTGCGTGCTGCTTCTTGTATCAGGCCGACGGTTTTCTGTACGGTTTTCGCTGTGTCAAGGAAGACTGGTGCTACGTTGCATGCTGCCACTCGCACTTTGGGAAGCCATGTCGCCATTGGGAATGCCTCTTGAAATTCCGTTGCGGCCTCAGATTCGAGGATCGTCTAAGAAGGACAGGTTTTAGTCAAATCGTGGACCGCTATATGTTTTCACATGCCGTTTTGTAGGGCGCGACGAGCTTGGAAGTGATTGCTCTCGAGTTGACCGCACCCGTGTTCGCCTCTTACGTGATGCGGGGTCGAAAGAGGCTAGGAAACGCGCGGTAGGAAGTCAATCGATGTCGGAACTGCATACAAGTGCAAGTCTCAACTGCATCGACATTTTGTCTGCTGACAGAGCTCACTGTGCTCGTTTGGCGAGAGACACGACACAGTTGCCAAGCACAATTTGCTCGCATGATATGATGCTTGCGGCATCATTGTCGTCGATCGGTCTGTCGAAAGCTGGGATGCCATTTTCGAAGCGTGGGTTGTGTGTGATCCAGATATCAGGTCTCGCTATCCTAGCTTCCTGTCTGGAAGTAACATGGCCTGCGGCATGGAGGTGATCAGGCTTTTTGCTTGATGCTTCGAATCTTATTTCTCTCATTCTCCTTCTGCCTCTATGCTCATGATCATCATCTTGGGCATAGTTCCTGTTCGTGCCTCGGCTGGGTGCATGGTAGGACTGACCAAAGTCAGTCTTACGAGGTAGCCTCAGGGATTGCCATCTTGGCCGAGAGGCGGTCCTCCAAGTGGAAAATGTGCGCGAGAGACGCTCAGATGCAGCACGTCGTACACCAGTTGCCTCGGAATTGTATGAACTGGAGCATGCAGGCCTTGCATAAGGAATTCGATCTTCTCGTTGCAACCCACCAAAATGCTTATCGCAAGCGGAATGCAACGCTCGATTGTAGGCAGTGTCCTCTAACTCTGCGATATGCGGCACCTGGGCCGGTCCTTGTAACACTTTCGGAGCGGTATAGCTAGATTGCTGAGTCCATCTGGCAGCTCGGCAGGATGGATTGCTTGATAGCAGCAAGTGCTCATTGAAGTAGTCGGATCTGAGAGTTCGATGGCATCCAAGACAGGTCTTCAGCCACACCGATTGTGTACTTTCTAGATGTTTGGTGAAGACATCGTCCAGCGGAAACTGTTCGAAGCATTGCTGAAAATTGCTTCGAAAAAGCATTGGTCTATAGGAAGTCTCCTCATGGCCATCTTGGCTCGTTTGCGATCGTTCTATCCCGTCGCTCGTGCCATTATACGACAAGTTGTCCTTCGTTGAGCCTGCCTTAGAGGCTGTCGGACGACCTTCTTGGCTGCTGCCAGCCACCGCGTTTTCGGCCCAGAATGCGTCCCTCTCCGCCACGATGGCGTCAGCTTCAGCTTCTGAGACTATGCTCGCGATTGGAACATCGCTAGTCACGGCCAAGTGCTTTGAATTCCGGCGCTGCTGGTGTGGATTTTCCTCTCGTGTGATCCATAGTGCTAGAAGCCCGGAAATATCTGCTGTCCAACCTCGGATGAGGCCGGAACGCAGCCGCAAGAGCAATGCTATTATCAGGCACAGAACATCATGGAGGACTGGAACTGCCATATTGCCAAAAGGGATGGAGAAATTCAAGCATGATAGAACAAATCAGAAGCGACATACCCTCAGGGTAAGGACTCAGCATTTCGTACTTACCGTCACTTCTTACCTGAGCATTTTGTGCAATACTGCGCTCGTGATCGAAGAACCTGGGCCGTGCGCGGGGCCATTGCTTGTGAGGGTGTGGTCCGCCGGGCGATGTCTTGCATGTGGGAGAGATGTGGTTGCTGACGTGCATGAGCTCGAGGAGATTGCTTGACATCCCTGCCCAGGCTTGTCTCAAGCGCCGGCAAAAACCGCTTGAGCGGCTTGGCTCTCGATCTCCCTGTCACCTCTGTCGTGTGATGCCCACCATGAGGTCGCCGGGACAGTGCTCACAATCCTGGAGGCGAACATTATGTCAGTACAGTCGAAGTCGACTGTCATACCAATGCCAGGCTGGGCTCCAAAATCACCCCACCACTTTTGCCGTACGGTCTCCATACTCAGTCCGTCAGAATATGGCTGCAGCAATTGATCAACGACATTCTGCCAATATGGTCGCAATCGATTGCCATACCAAGCAAACGTCTAGTCTCGGTATTCAATCTTTTTTCGTTCAAATGAAGATGTCGAATGAATTCAAATCCCCATGAGAAAAACCAGGCCGGGGCAAAGGCTGTCTTGTTTGTAGCCATCTCTTTGATTTCTCGCCAGTTTTCATGATGCTGTTCCTCCTCATAGAAGAAAGTCGATGGCCAACTCGTAGCCAAAGGTGAAAGTCTTGGATAGTCTTGTAAGGCCCGAATCGAGTGGGACAATGCGAAATTCGAGAGTCGTGCAAGAGAACGCCCACGCAACTTTGCACGCCGACGCTCTGAGGCGGTTTGAGTGCTCGCAGCTCCTCAAATATACGCGACAATTGCCGAAGCAGATCTTGTCAAGACTCCTCGGACAACGTGCCCCATACAGCGTGCAACTCTTTTCCCTGGACGCTCTCCATGAATATGTGCCTGGTGCTTGTGAACGAAGGAGCAGTAGACCTTCGGTACAGGAATCGAAGTATTCTCAGCTATGAATTCCATGGTCTTGCCCTCGCTCAAGTGAACAAGAGGCCCAATCTTCACCAAGTGCCATTTTCAAATTGGTATAGCGGACAGTGATGGGCGTCTGTACAGGCATGCCGTGGTCCGGAGGTCTGTCAATGTCAAGGCGCGGCGAAAGGAGCTGTTCCGGATAGACAAATCGCGTGAATTCGTATGGTCAGTGGCAGGGCTGGTACTCATTGAGTTCGTGTCATTCCTGTGGTACCGTGAGCTGGAAGGCTGTCTTAATGATGTGCCAACAGGTCGCGAGGCGGTAGACCATCAGGATGAAGGTGTTTGTTGTCCTTGTCGTGAGCAGATGGCTGCCGCGTCACACACGGCAAAGTCCGAATGCTGCTTGGCGGCCCCCAACAGCTCTAATGAGCCAGCTGCGGCTGTTTCTCTACAATGCTACTCAAAACTTTCGTACAGTGTGGAACATGGGATGATGGTCCATTGCAAGGCAATTGCAACTGCTACAAGGTCTATGGCGGAATTCCGAATCAATTTGCCTCACATGAGCAAAAGTCACTCCGCCCTGTGCGGCCTTGCTAACCATGGCTTTTCAGGCTGGCGAGATCTCTGAGAACAATCCGTGTTATCGTCCAGCTGAACGACAGTAATTGCGTAGTGATGGTTATAATGCGGTCTGTGTTGACATAGGCGGCAGTTCTGGTCAATGTGCGAACAGGTAGGCGAGGCTGAAGTCCAGAACCACACATGCCATTCCCAGCCTCGCAGCAAATCTTCAATTGACGGTCAGCTAGCTTTGCATCAAGAGAAACAATATATTTCACTCTTTCACAACCAAGATGCGTTCTACCACAATTGTCCTCCTCGGTATGTAAAAGTATTTACAGGTCCTCTGATTGTCAAAATCGATAGAACACCGCCCAACTTCAATGAAGGTGCTACCACATATGCTCGTTGCCTATCACGTCTCCCACAAGCCACCTGCCTGTAAACCTCGTTTGTGGTGCGTACGCATTATTATCGCGACCGGACACCGAGCATCCTCGTTCATTGCTCACGGAAAGGAGGCAGCTCCGCGAGCAATTGTGGCCTCAGTGCATAAAGTCTGCTGACTGTACGTATCGAGCGTCCGCAGAGCTTCCCTGACCTTTGGTGAACACCTTTCCAACCCGACCAGCCGCTCATGACATGCCTGCAAAAGACCAGGAACAAACTTACTTGCAGTATTGCAGGTCCCAATTAAGAACCATTATGCTCCTGCTCTGTCCCTCGAGAGCTGAGATTACAGACGATTTCGGCTGACTTTCGAACCAACTACGGACGACATATCTGCTCCTCTCAGAGCGAACACTGTATCTTTCCTGTCCACGGCTGTGGTGATAATTCTCTACTTTCTAGAGCTCTCGCTTCCTGGATGCGCAATCTCGTCTACTGAACGCGGAAATGTAACATTGGACATGGGCACGGTAGATTGACTCTCCAGCCCTGGACTTCTCGTGCTCGTACCAAATGTTATTACTTTAGGACCACGAGAAGTGCCGGACTTTCAGTTTGGAGCTCGTGGCTCCATGTATGCACAGCTGTATCTTCGTCGAGAAGGCTGACACCATTCAGAGTATGTTATGAGGAGTGGGAACAGCTGATGCAGAACGTTAGATCTCCTCTGTAATTTGTTTCTCGGGCAGTCATGGTCGACCAATACAGCTCAATGCGTTCTTCAGCAACCAGACCGGCATGGAAAAGAAACAAAGCTGCCACTTACAGCTCGCGATGGCCTGTCTATCTCTCCGTTACGATCTTGATCTTACTAGGCATCCTAGCAGGCAGTCACGTCGCTCATCAGGACTCGCCGTTCTCGCTTTACGTGCGGGCCCCGACCTCGCACACCCACCGCGTTGTCACGAGTCGATCACAAGACAGAGCGGAGGCTCCGAGTAACGATGACCAAAAGCCACCTCAGCCGCCACGATTGTTCAATGTTACGGTCGACAGTATCGCCAAATTGGCAGACCAGATCATTGCAGAAGAGAAGTCGATTGTTGAAGGGTTCATCAAGAAGATTAAGCCGGAAGATGCAACTTTTGAAAACATACTGCTGCCCTATGTACAGCACCAGAACCAGCAGGACGTGGATGCCGCTACGATATGGCTCTTGCCTAGCGTTGGAGTCGATGACAAGCTCGAAGAAGCGTGTCAAAACGCGTCTGCCAAGATAAATGGAGTCTTTGAGAAGATCAATACATCGCCAGAGTTCTACGCGTTGATCGACGCAGTGTACAAGAAGCAGAAAGATGACAAGAGGCTTGACGACGAGTCTCGCGCCTTGATCGAGAGCTATTGGCAGCAGTTCCAGGGTACTGGCTTCAAGTTACCGAAAGGACCGAAGCCTGCGAGACTGGCTGATATTCAAGATCGGCTTGGACAACTTGCTGGAGGGTTTGGAGTTGCAGTTAGTGAGGATCCAACGACTTTGTATTTCAAACGTGAAGAGCTCGAAGGGGTAGAGGACGATTTTCTGGACGGTCTGGAGAAAGGCAAAGGAGAGAATGATGGCAAACTGGTGGTCCCCGTGGCGATCTTCTCAAATTATGACACTATCACGAGACATTGTAAGAATGCCACAACGAGGCATACTCTTGAAACTGCGTCCAATAACATGGCGCCGAGCAATGTTGCAAGATTGAAAGAAGCCATTACTATCCGCGACGAAGAGGCACGCCTGCTTGGCTATCCGACTTTTGCTGCGATGCAGATTGAGGGTACAATGGCAAAAACTCCGAAGGCTGTTGATGATCTCTTGGCGAACGTTCGAAAAAGGCTTGCTGTGGCCAACGAGCAGGAACTCGAAGAGATGAAAAAGCTCAAGCTGAAAGAAGAAGGTAAGTCGAAGTAGGATTCAGATTTGATCGTGGTCACTCCTGTGCCGGCTGGCCAACAGCGTTCTGTCGAGAGATACTCTGGTATTTCGCGAGACATGATCCTTACTGACAATGCTGAATCTTAGGCAATGCGGACAATTTCTTCCTGTGGGATGAGTCAGTAATTTTCCTCAAATGTTGCCGCCGAAATCAAATTCTGACATGCCAACAGATTTTACTATCTCACGAAGCTCGACGAAGAAATCTACAAAGTCGATAACGACTTCATCAAGGAGTACTTCGAATCGACAAACATTGTGCAAAAGATTCTCGACATGTATGCAGAAATCTATTCGCTGCGGTACGTCAAGATCGCAGGTCCAGATGCAGACAAGAAGTCACCCAGCGGTAAAGGTAGCGACTTGGTCTGGCATCCAGATGTGGAGCTCTTTGAAGTTTGGAACAATGAAAAGGACGGAGCAGACGGTAAGCGAGACTGTTCTATCACTTCCACAAAAAGAATCAGACCTGAAGCACTGCTTGAGAGGACATCTTATTGGTACAGCCATAGTGCTGACTGTCTCCGATGATGATTGAACCCTTGCTAATACAAGTGTGCACCAGCCAAGAGGTTTATGGGCTACATATATGTGGACTTGTTCAACCGGGTAAGTCACTTCCCGATGATGTGGTTCAAGACAACCACTGACTTTTGACTTCAGAAAGGCAAATCCGCCGGCTCATTCGAGGATCCTATCGATCCCGGTTTCGAATATAAAGATGGATCGAGACACTATCCAACAACAGCAGCTGTCTTGAATATCGTACTTTCACCATCCTGCCGCCGTTTTGACAGGGCTATCTGCTAACGGCTGACAGAAAAAATCGTCTTCTGAGAAGCCAACCCTACTCATTCGAAAAGAGGTCCAGATTCTGCTACACGAACTCGGCCATGTCACGCACCATATCACCTCGAAGACCAAATATGCCCGCTTCCACGGTCCTGGCCACTGCCCACGCGATTTCGTCGAGCTCCCATCTCAATTGATGGAACAATGGTCATTCGATCGCAAAGTCCTGAAACGTCTAAGTCAACACTATTCCTATCTCTCACCTCAAAACCTCGAAATCTGGAAGAAGGACCAAAACGACACCAATGCCAAACAACCACCTGAAACCCTCGCAGACGACCAAATCGACAACATCCTCAAAAACAAGAACGCCGCAAGCGGCAATTTCGAAACTAGACAAACTATGTACAGCATGTTCGACATGACAATCCACGAACAACCTTCCCAAACCGCGGCAAAATCCATCGATACAACGCTTACATGGAACCAAATGCGTACCAACATCACAAAAATCCAAGGCGAAGAAGCTTTGGGGAAAGGTTGGCATGCCGGTCACCATCAAAGTCAATTTACTCATTTCATGGAGGGTTATGAGGCTGGATATTATGGGTATACGTGGAGTCGTGTTGACGCTATAGATGTTTTCTATACTGCGTTCAAGGACGATCCTTTTAGTAGTGAGGCTGGAGGAAGATGGAGACATATTGTGTTGGAGCCGGGGAGTAGTAAGGATTTTGCGGAAATTTTGAAGGAGTTTTTGGGGAGGGATCCGAGTGATGAGAATTTTTATAAGAGTTTGGGGTTGGATACCAAGACGGGGATGAAGAAGAGAGATCTCATCGATACGTATTAGGAGTAGGGAGATCGATGTGAGGAGTGGAGGATGAGAAGGGACGTCCATTGTTCAGATGTCGACGATATGGTCGGCACTGCTTGAAAGTCTGAAGAGAGACAGCGATCACGAGATGCCTTGGACCAGTTCACGCGCATATCGCGTACACGCTGATCATCGTGACAACATGTTGACCAGGTTCGTGTAACCAGCGGCCGTTTGTTCGTAGCCCGCCTTGCTTCTCTGTTTGCAGAATGCTGTGTCAAATGTCACTACATACGCGACCTCGGGAGGTCGCGTGAACGACATGATGTTAATAGCTTTGTGCAATGGGGAGAAAATACTTGTTTGCCGTATGAGAGCGAGGTTGCATCGCATCGTCTTAGCGAATGAGCAGTTCAGTCGGTCTGGCGTAGGCAGCATGCCATCGGACATCTATGGCCCTCGTCTTTTCCATTCTGCAGCCTACAGAAGTCTGACGATTTAGCCGTTGTAAAACCTGTTTCACTCTGCCTACTTGCTTTCTTTTCCCTTTTTGCTTACGTGCAGGGAGGAATCGTAGACTTTTCCTAGGCCTGCATGTACGGCATCCGAATCAGCAAACGCGAAGATGTTGCTTCTATTCTGTCCACGCTTTGTCATTGGTGTAACTGCGCCGTCGGAGGCACAGTCTCGAGAGGGTCTTGGCCGAAGTCTTTGGGCCACGTTGTCGTGCGGCTCCCACGCAAGGCTCACGGCTTTCCAAGGATTCACCTGCTTTGCAAATCGCAGAGGTCGCCGATGGAGGTGGCCTTCAGCAGGCCATAGGTTGATGTCTCTACTCACTGCAAGGCATATTGAATCTATGCGAGTCTGCTCTTCGGAGTATTGACATAGGGATGCAGCCGTGAGGAGTCTTGTACTGTTGTACTTCGGCGGCAGAGGCTTGCTCAGCTCCCAGCTCCCAAATTCCGCGAGCTGTCTTCGACGCAGATCGGAACGCTGTGTGGCTTCGCAGCTTGGCTCTCACGGGCTTTGGTGAGATGCAGCGTGAAAGAGAATTGCTCCGAGCAGACGGCAACGTCGCACCATGCACTCATTGGCAGGTGCAACGTAAGCTGCTCGTGTTGGCATTATTTTGATCAAGTTCGCGCGATGGGCAATAATGGAGACATTTACATGACAACGCAGCTGACTCGTCGATTTGGTACTCGTCAGGTCCGAGGACGAGCGATTCTCGTTCCTATTTTCTGCGCCACATACGCAGGCGTTACGTTGTAGAACGGCGGCACACTGCATGGCGACTATACCGCATACGTAGACTCGTCCCGTTGGTTCGGTGTTCGAGCAGCCTTGCAGCCGGCGACGTGTTTGGGCTCTGCGAGTCTGCTTCCCTGGCGTGCGCGCTGTGCTTCTTTTGCGCTTTCAAACACTGCGATCCGGCCATTCCTCTCACACACCTACTACTCTGTGCACACCCACGCTCCGTCCTTTGTTCGCACCCTCGACCACTGCGCACTTCGCCCACCTTCGACTCCCTAGCAACCAGGATCCGCGACCCGAGCCGAGCGAGAACGACGACGAGGCGACCCTTGGACCTGGACTGGACTGGCTCTCTCTCCGCAGTCACGGAAACACACTGCCGCAAGCGCATCTTGGTTGAATAATATCACCACCACCTCACACCTTGCGCACTGCACCCCAAACGCTGCGCTGGCTCTTTTTACAAATCGCACACCACTGCAGCCCTGTACTTTCTGCGATACTCTCTCTACCCAATTGCTCGGGCGAACTACTCCGACCCGCGGTACCACTGATCCTGATCCATATCCCGGCTTCCCCAACTAGCTTTTTGTCCACGTCGATCTCTGCGCGAACATGGAGTCGTCGTGACGCCAGACGCGATCATTTTCTGACATGATGGGAAGCACGCTGCTTTGGTCTTTGGAAGTCGGAACAGTACATCGAAGTTGCTATGGCGAACAAAGATAGCGGAGGAGAGTTCCGCTCCATCAGCGGCCAGGCAGAGACGGCCGAGCCGCCGAGTGCTGGTGGGAGTGCGAATGGGAGCAGTGGAGCAAGTACTCCGACTCCAGCAACAGCGCGAAAGTCGTCAATACAACAGACGAAAACGACATCATTGAATTCGGCCGAGCGAATACCTACACGACGAAAGTCATCGAGCAGTAATCTGACACCGATTGCTGCTTCTCCGGCTGCACAAAGCCCACGATCGTCTAGAAATGCATCACCCATACGACAAGACAAGCCGCAGCAACTCTCTGCTGGCCTGTCGACGCAGCCATCTGCTGCTGCAATACAACGAGCATTGTCGGCCTCGAGCGTTCCCCAACTGTCGCAAAAGGGCCCCACAGTATCGGAAGCAGTCTCAAAGCTACCTGGCAGACAAGCGCCCAAAACGGCCACAGGCACGGGCGACAACACACCGCAATGGCCGATATCACCCCGACTCAAGTCACCGCCGCCTTCAGGACCAAGTTCCAGGCGTGGATCAGCGGTTGCTGCAAAGAAACCTGAAGCTCCTAGCATCCAGGTACTGAGTGCGACGCCTCAATCCGGATCAGCAACGCCAGCAGCTCAACCAGCAGCAGATGCTCGAAGATCTGAAGTTCAATTGCAAGCCCCACCTCCTCCAAAGGCATCATCTCGAGGACCGAGTGGGAAGTCAATGCTGGAGACGGTGCAGGAGAATAGCACTGATGCTCAGGAACCAAGTGCTGCTGCATTACAGGCGGCTGCAGACCTCAAGCCGCTCACGAAGGTGACCGAAGATGATGCCAAAACATCACCGGTCAAAGGTGATATGAAGGCAGAACTAGAGAAGCACACGCAGCCTGGCGAAAGTGGCAGCGAAAGTGCAGGAAACAAGAGCGATAGCAGCAAGCCTCGCGGCCGTCGTGAATCGCAAGGTGCCGTGAACACTCAAGCCAAGAGGTCTCAAACGACGAGTGTTCCTGGCAAGGGTAACTATCCCATTGGATCTGCAAAAGCACGTCAAGAAGCTGGCAAACAGAATATGACGGTTGAGACCGAGACTGTTGCATCAATCCCACAATCTGGACTTGCTCCTGCTCGAGACTCATCGAATCTCCGTGCTTCAGACAGCGGTGCTATCAGATTGAAACCAAGCAACGAGACGATACGACCGAAGAAGGAACGCAAAAAGGCTGATCGCAAGACGAGGAGCGTGACACAAGGTACAGGTATGTATTATACATTTCATTCTCCGCATCATCTACGCGAAAGTCGACAAGGGCCTGCTTATGAAGCGCTCTACCGCTCAATGGCGCGAGATGGCCGGCAGTCCCTCACAGGCACGCCTACAAAAATGTCGCGCAGTTACCTTCCTGGACTTCGCAGGGCGTTTTCATCAATAGCACCTACTGCATGGTCCTCATCTTCGTACGAGGAGGGTAGTTCTGCGAGCGATGCGTTGTTTTCTGCTTCTTCTATTAGGCGAACTGTTTCATCAATTATACCTGGACCACGACCTAACAAGTATTTGCGCAAAGCCACCTCCAAAGCCGACATCTTTGAGGCAAGAGTGGCCAATGCGGTAGAAGATGCAAACACGTCCGACTCCGACGAGACGTTCGTTTACGAGTCGAATCCACCAGAGCCACAACGACGGCAGCGACATCACTCGAGAACGCCAAGCGTTACTTCATCACATAGCGTCGCCGATCAGCAGCGGATTCGACCTTATGGAGATCCCTTTGATGAGAGGCGTGTGGGCGGTAAACGAAGCATGAAGTTTTCGACGAACCCCTACAACGCTCTTGATCCGGACACGCCCGACAGCAACAATGGCACAATCAGATCGACCACCCCAAGGCACTTCGGCCGACATGGCAGAGGTGCGCACCATTCGGCTACGTATGATCAGCAAGACTCGCCTTTTACGCAAGCAACAAAGCTGCGCAATAGTCATTTGAATCATGGTCGGTCAAGACCTACCTCTCCAAGAAGTCCGCAGAACATGCAATTTCAGCCTCGGAGCTTCCTCTCTGGATCTAAGAAACAGGAACCCTACGACTTTGATGCCGAACAGAATGCCGATGATGAACGGACGCCGCTTGTCGGTACCGTGAGAACTCCCCGCCGGTACATGCACCACCATCGCTTCGCTGGTAGCATCAGCCAAAACTCCATGGACGACTACGATGATAATCGCGGTCGCTGGTGCTGTAGTGGCAGGCTTGGCGCATGTCTGCTTACGACTCTGGTCGTCATACTGGTCATTGTGTCAGCAATCTGCTTCGTCTTTGCATCTAATCGGCCTTTGTACGATGTCAGAATCCACAAGATCCAGAATGTCTTGGCGAGCGAGCAGGAGCTCATGCTTGACCTGCTTGTTGGCGCGGTCAACCCCAATACGCTCGGTATCTCGGTCAGCGACATGGATGTTAATGTGTTCGCGAAAAGCAAACACGTGGGTAACGGTCACAAGAACCAGACGGAAATCGATGAGAGTATTGCGCCAAGGAGACGTAGCCGACGTGGGCTTCGCTCATTGGGTGATAAGGGTGGTGACCCAAACAATCCATCACAAGATCCCGATGGTCACTGGAAGCCACCAGGCGGCGACAAAGACTCGGATTCTGATCTGGAAAAGGATGCACAAACGATGCTTCTCGGCAGGATTTTTCACTTCGACCAGGCGCTCACATTCGAGGCGTCGCCGATTAAGCAGCACGAGCACGTGTCCACAGGGCAATTGCGCCTGACAAAGCCAGGCAACAAGACGGAATCTGGCGGTAGTGCGCGCTGGGAGGAAGTCATCCAATACCCATTCGAGCTCATCGTTCGTGGCGTGCTGAAGTATCAGCTGCCAATATCCTCTCGAGTACAAAGCGCTGCAGTTGGCGCGAAGGTAATGGTGCATCCAGAAGAAGGAATAGACCAAGGAGGTAATATGCGTGTTGAGCCTATCGACCATTCAGAACACTGGCAGTGGACCGACTGGGCCGACGCAGACCCCGATAATGACGACGCAGTCGACAGCAAGAGTAGGATCGAAGAACTTGAGTGAACTCCCGAGTTCGAACGTGTTCGGGACTGGACCTGACCTCAACGGTCATCACTGACTACACTATCGGTTTTCACATGTCCAATTTGCAACAACAACATTTTGATTTAGCGTTTTAGCGACCAAGGACCGAGGACAGGAAAATCCCCTGGTGGAAATGGGGGCGTACGTATCACAACTTGGCATCTTAAGACCAAGCGAGGAGTCAGAATGGAGATGGAATGAGCATATTTCAAGGCGAAGATGGGATTATGATGTGGCACTCTTGTGAAACCAGAGTGGCCGACGGCGCAACGCCAAATTTTCTATACCTACTTACTACTTTCACCTGGCCAGAAAGGCCTTGTATTGGGTAGTTACTTGAAGACAATGCCACTGATGTGCACAATATTATCGATTGCCTCCAACCTCTGACCGGCTATGAACGGTGTGATTGGTATCTCTTGTAGCCACAAATGCCTCGCAGTGATTTCCACGAGTCTCTATGCCAGCGTAGACCATAGAGCGGGTATGTGTAGTGGTAGAGACCGTCTATGTGAGAGCACAATACGCATGCCATTTGCGATCACTTGATCTGGCTGGTGGGCGGCGTTTCGGGAAGGAAGAGCCGACATCAATTCACGACTCCACGTCCTCCACGCGCATACAACCGCATATGAAGCCATTACCGGCTGACAGTCACGGAGTTTCTGGTCGTCTCCCTTCTTCATGTAGTATTCACTTTATCAGCATAGCAATACTTTGTTTCTCTATTTGCGCCGCTTTGCGACAAGCTCTGAGACCCTCACTCCAGCCTCCCGACCAGTAGCTAGCTGCGCGATCACATGCGCATATACAGCACTCGAACGATGCGATAATACGAACGCCTTGCGCCCGCGCCAATCGAAGGCTACTCATATCCCACCGCAAATATGAACCCGGCCGAGCTCTCGCTATCAACCATCTCGCCAAACCTCACCAAGGCGCAACCGGTCGGCTTGGTCGCAAAGAATGGCGTCGCAGGTGGTGCATCTGCTATGGGCAGAGCTCAGATTGAGCGCATCAACGTTGAGCCAATCTATACACAACTGAAGAGTGCGCTCGGCGATAACTGGACCGAGTACAAGACTGCTTTCAGCGAGTTCGTGCGCGGCTGTATCAACCAGGCCGAGATGTCATGGGTCCTGCAACCTATACTCTCCTCCGCGCCAAGCACAACGACTTCTGGGGACTCGAGCAAAATCCCTCCCTCGATCTTGACATTGCACAACCAGCTCCTCACAGCCATATATGCGAATACATTACGAGATCCTCCGCCTACAGAAGTCGCACCATGGGTTGTCGCGACAGACAAGCCCACCAGCACAAGCAAGAATGCGGCAGGAGGGTCAGGCGCAAACGACAAGGCGGAGGAGAGACTGAAGAGAGAGATCATGACCATTGGCCCAAGAGATCGTGCGCGCATTAAAGGGCTGAAGGATCCCAGCAAGGCTGTGAATGACGGGTTTCGCGAAGTCTTGGACTACAGCACGGAACTTACCATTAGGCCAAGCGGCGCACAAACATCTTCTACACAAGCAGAACCACAAAGTGCGACAGGTGCAGGACCGAGTGCTAGCGGGGCGAGCGGACTGGCTAGGAACAATTTCGAGGTTGAGATACATAGGTTGTATGCTCAACCTCTTGCTGCTGAACAACTGGAGTTTCCAGCGCAAGCGGACATGCAGAATCGGATAGAACCCATATGCTACAGAGAAGGTCTCACGGGTGGCGTACAGCAGGGTCAAGTGCAACCCTGCGCAGAATTGGTCGAACAGGCTGCCGAAGTCTTCATGAAAGGTGTACTTGGAGCTTTACTTGGACACGCGAGGAGTAACGCAGCCGGAAAAGACGGCATTCAAACCCACAAGTTCAAAAAGCAGCTCAGGAAAGAAGAGGACGATGCCGATCGTGGCGTGCTGCAAAGGAATGCTGGAGGTCTGCTACCCGTGGAGATGGAGATGATGGCGAAAACGAAATCACTGAACATGCAAGATCTGCGGCTCGGCGTGGGCTTGCAAGATCACTATCTCAAGCATGAACGATTCTTGAGCGAACGGATTATGCTCAGTCATTATCCGGACCTGGACCGGAAACAAACTCTCAATGGACTGACGTTCGGGAATGGTCATATCGCCAATGGTATTCCCAATGGTGACAAAAATGGAGTTCAAAATGACGAGATGGACATTGATGAAAGATTCGATCGTCCTGGAGCTTTTCAGGCAGGTACGAAGTCGGATTACGATAGCATCATGGGTGCTTTGGACGAATGCTTTGCTCCTGGATGAGGCTTAAGGGACAGAAAGAAGAGTCATGAAGAGCGTGGTTTCTGAGAATGACACAGACGCCTGTATTGAGCTCGGTCCTGAAAGCTCTTTCCGGAGGGACAGCAACTCATACATACGGCGTGAGATCTCAAGGTCGCTGAAAGTCTTCGATTATGTCTGGAACTGGAATTCGCAAGTTATGTCCAGAGGCGAGTCGATGTCTAGAGCACCGGAATAGCAGTACGATGCCACATCGCCATCACGGGGAGCGATCTGGCACAAGTGATGATCGCGAAGCTCAGCAAGAATCTTGTAACCCCGAATGATGTGTCTTCTGAAGTCACCATTGGCAGTCCACGGACTGTCGAGCACGGCCACGGCAGGACATAGCTGGAGAGCACGATGCCGAGCTTCACCACTTTGACGGTACCAGTCTAGGACGAGCAGGCATAAAACTGTGCCTGAGAGGGTAAAGTCGCGAGGTCTGCGTGAAGCGAGGTAGTTGTGGGAGGTACAAGGAGACAAGGAGGTGAAAGACTCTCTCAAGCAGTTGAATGATGGGCGAGCTCAAAGGTGCTGGGGGCCTATGAAAGAGCTATCCCTTTCATTGCGGCTACTCAAAGATGTGATCGCCTGTGAGGACGTGAGGAGGCTCTAGGTGAGAAACCAGCTCGCAGGCAATGATTGCCAAACAGAAATTGTACATCTGTAGCCTTGTACTCGGCAAATGCCAAAAGCTTGGCCTCTCTTGGCGAGGCTTGAGTACGATATGCTTTTCTTCCTCCCTTGTCCGTGACAACGTTCTATGAATGCAACACTGCCTCCTGCATATAAATCCCTCAAAGTGTCCACCCATCATGAACGCAGCCACAGTGATAGCCATGGTATGTGCTGACAGTTCACCTTGCTGGCATAACGGTGTGGCTCGTATCGCCAGCTTCGCCCGGGTTCTGGAACCAATGGCCATTGCGTCAGGTCGGCTGGAGCTGCATGATGGTGCCCTGCATGCTGGCACCACGGCAAGCTCTTCAATGTTTTGACAACGTGTTTCGAAGTGGGATAAGTACTTGTGGATTTCCTCACTTTGCTTCACTTCCTACTACCACCACCAGGGTTTGACTTGACCATCAACAAAGTCACCAAGCAGGACCACTCTAACATCCTTCACAATGTCCTACTATAACCAAGGCGGCGGCTACGGCTACGGCGGAGGAGGCGGTGGATATGGCAATCAGGTAATACATCACCAACTTCACTTTCACGAAAACAAGATACTAACAATCCTTCCTATTTGGGCCCCACCACCACCTCAACTCCCCTACCCCTGGCGCGCAGAATGGATCCACCAAGAAAACCGCTACATCTTCATAAACCCCGAAAACGGCGAACGCACCTTTGAATTTCCCCGCGGATACGGAGGTCAAGGTGCAGCCTACGATGGCGGGTATGGAGGAGGAGCATACGGTGGTCCAGGAGGTCCTGGTGGGTATGAGCAACGACAAGGAGGAGGTGGATATCCAATGGGACCGCAAGGTGGGCCACCGGTACAGGAGGAACATAAGAAGTCTCATAAAGGCTTGATCGGTGGAGCGCTAGGCGTAGCAGCTGGCCTCGCAGGGGGAGCATTCTTAATGCACGAAGGACATGAAGTTAAAGAAGATCTCGAAGAAGATAAATACCGTGCGGAAGAACGCTTCGACAACTTCGAAGGTCGAACTGAGCAGGGGTTCGATCGTTTCGGGGAAAGAGTTGAGGATGCTCCATACGATGCTGCGAGATGGACGGGAGAGAAGGTGCAAGATGTTGAGGATATTCCGCAAGACGTGGAACAGGGTTTTGATAGATTTGGGGATCGAGTTGAGAACCGTTGGGATAATGCTGTGGATGATGTGGAGGATGCTCCGGAGAGGATGGCGGGATGGATGGGGGAGAAGGTGGGTGATGTTGAGAGGTTTGGGGATAATGTCGATGATGCTTATGATGAGGGACGACAGGAGGGACGGGATGATGATGATTGGTGAGGTCGATGAGATGAGAAGGGAGAAGGACTATGAGAAACCGTTTTGGACTCCATGAGGGTTTCGAAGTGCTACTGAGATGCATGCAGTAAATCGACATTAGCGACTGAAACTCTCGGAACGACAAACTTTATAAGTGGATTTTGTATTCAAATGACATCGGCTGGCTTGAAGTCTTTTTGCAGTGCAACCCAAAGCTTCAACTTCTTGGTATCTATATGAGAGGACGATTTCGATCTTGCAAAAGGAAGAGCACCCGGGAGACAACGGTTCAGCTGACGCTGATAAAGGTTCCCAGACACAGTGTAGCTCGTGATACCTCCGCCGGACGATGCGTTGAACACGGAGACTATACATCACCTGTGGGCTCTCTCCGCATTGGAGAACGCAGCGTTCGAAGCGATCAGCAGTAGCAACGAAGCCTGCGTGACGATGACCCAGCGGACTTGTAATACCT
The DNA here is from genome assembly GCA_013365205.1 of Pseudocercospora cruenta. Classification (NCBI taxonomy): domain Eukaryota; kingdom Fungi; phylum Ascomycota; class Dothideomycetes; order Mycosphaerellales; family Mycosphaerellaceae; genus Pseudocercospora; species Pseudocercospora cruenta. The sequence goes on from JAASFE010006047.1 coordinate 462,292, forward strand.
CTTGACCAACCAAATCCCATGCGACCACTAAATGCGATGCTGCGTCCTACCCTCCTCCAAATTCGCCCTTGCGCTTCGCTCCTCGCATTTCATTGCCCCTTCACAACATCCCGAGCGCTCTCATATTCTCCATAATCTGCGCATCAGCTCTAGCACGGCGCTGCTCAGGAGTAAGGCGAGCCAGGTACCTAGCCTCATTCAAAGACCTCCTCTGTCGAACTCGCTCCAGCTCCGCTTCGTACGCGGCATCAACTTCCGCATCACTCGGCTGCTGGGTTCCAGGCCATGTGATGATGCGATTGGCCTCGTCGAATTCGTCGTATAACTGATCATGTCGCCGTCGCTGTTCACGTAGTGTGCGCTCGGAAATATCGATGCCAGCGGCACGCAACTCCTGGCGCATCGCTGCGATTTCTGCTTCATCGCCATTGCCCATGATAGTGACAATAGAATCGGTACGGTTTCGCTGCTGTACGGAGGTCGGAGTGGTTGTTTGCGCTTCTTCTGAATCGAAGCGTTCCCAGTATTCGCGCTCTCGGCGTCGTTGCTCTCGACGGCGGCTGCGAGTTGAGGGCTGAATCTGTGAGGTGATTTAGCATTGTCTTTGCAAAGGACTCATGGCTGCGCGACTTACGTTGAGCTTCGAGTCCAGGCGGCCTCCGACGCACAGGTACATCAACAGTACCAGACTGATTATGCTGTACAGGAAAAGTCCGACCGCTGCTGGTGTCGTCGCTGGCCTCTCGTACCACATGAGCGGCCGAGTCTTGTCAGACGGAATTGGACTTGGCGTGCTGGTAAGATAAGGTATCTCTGGCATGACTACAGCGGAAGTAGGCGACTTTGCATCAACGTCTTCTGGTGGTAGCGGCATGACCGTCAGCGTAGGAAGGGATTCGGTGACGAAAATTGTCGTTTGATATGGCATGACAGTCGCTGTGCTGTCCGCCTCCGGATTTGCCATCATGTAAACAATTCGAAATGCGAGTCGGTGCAAAAGTTATGTGGAGTATGTTCGGAAGTGCGAAGTGAAGGTAGTCGAGGTGGCGGGTCCGGCAAGCACGTTCCAACGCTCGCCAAGCCTCACATGCAGGAAGGCGCGAGTGAAACAGCAGGAGCGGACGCACCCTATCCAACCCTACGAACGTATCCCACGGCCAGGAGGATGGGCTATGGACCGTTCTCGCTGTTTGACGGCTGATGGTAAGTGGTTTAGCTGCACCGAAAGGCGGATTCGTGTTGAAGAATAGGTATATACAAACCAGTCGCTAAGAGCACAGTGCCTCCTTGCAAACGCCACCCAATGCTCTTTTCCTTACCCATGCAGAAACTCCATGCTCGTCCACTATGACGCCTTCTCGGTGTCAGACCAAGGCAGTGCGAAAGTGCCAACCCACGCCTCAACTTCTTGTCTAAGTTCGACAATCTCAACAACCTCTTCGCCCTCCTTGACGTACTCTCGGAAGGCGTTGACACTGCCTGGGTTCTTGCGTCCGCTCTTCTCGGCAGCTTCCTTCGCTTTAGCATCAAGTGTCTTCGTGATGTTGACCGCTCTATGGACAATATCTGCCACACGCTTGAAGTCGTCGCGCTGGAAGTTTCGCGTTGTCATGGCTGGGGTTCCCATTCGGAGACCACCAGGCTTCAAGGCGGATTTGTCACCAGGTACTGTGTTCTTGTTTGCGGCCACGCCAACCAGTTCCAACACACGTTCCACCCGCGCACCATCAATACCCTTGTCCTTTAGATCCACAAGCACAAGGTGGTTATCTGTGCCGCCAGAGACAATGTTGTATCCAAGTCCACCAGATTCTTTCGCGTCGCCAAGACGTCCCGCCAGCGCTTTCGCATTCTCGAGGACCTGTTGCTGATACTCCTTGAATTCTGGTTGTTGTGCTTGGTGAAGTGCGACTGCGAGCGCAGTAATGGTGTGGTTATGCGGTCCTCCTTGGTGTCCTGGGAACACGGAAGCGTTGATTGGGTTCTCCAAGTCGTACAGTTCCTCTTTACCCTTCTTGTCTACACTTCGCACACCTTTGCGGAAGAAGATCATAGCTCCTCTCGGTCCTCGCAAGCTCTTGTGGGTGGTCGTTGTAACAATGTCTGCGTATTCGAAAGGCGATGGAACCACACCTGCGGCTACCAGACCAGAAATGTGTGCCATATCTGCGAGCAGGTAGCAATTGCCCACCTTGTCTGCGATCTTTCTGAAGCGGTCATAGTCGATCAATCGACTGTATGCGCTTGTTCCTGCGATGATAATCTTTGGTCGGTAAAGCAACGCCATCTCTTCTAATCGATCGTAGTCGATGAGGCCAGACTTTTCGTCCAATCGGTAGGGCAGAGTTTCGAAGTATTTAGAGATCATGGAGATCTTCTTGTTGGGTATCTGGTAGCCATGCGAGAGGTGACCGCCGTGAGGAAGGTCAAGACCCATGATACGGTCGTGTGCGTTAAGGACAGCCGAGTATGCGTACAGGTTGGCGGGCGAGCCGGAGAGTGCTAGCGAATATGTTAGTCGGAATAATGGCTACAGCATTTCTGGTGTCGCAAACGTTGTACGTTGACTCCCCACGAGTCGTTCTTCAGCCTGAAGGTCTGCAATGCTCGCTCTTGACATAGCGTTTCTGCCTGATCGATGAACTCATTGCCTCCGTAGTATCGTGCTCCAGGGTATCCCTCAGAGTACTTATCTATTCCTCCACATCAGCTCATGCGATCTCCAAGCTCATATACCGGTCTCACTTTGCATAACACTTCCAAGCGCGTCCAGCACTGCTTGGCTCGTGAAGTTCTCGGAAGGGATCAGGTTGATGAAGTGCTTCTGCCGTCTTTTCTCCTACGCACTGGTTAAGCCGAGTTCGGCGCATATCGTACGGTTTGTGGCGATTGATCGAACCTTTTGGATGATGTCGTACACTTTAGAATCGGCTTGCTCGAGGTGGGAGGATAGCAGCTTCTCCACGCATTAGCTGTCGAGACTTTGTATACCCTCATCCTTCTTCATGGCGAAACTACCTTCTGCTGGCTATCTGTAGACAATGCCCGCAATGCTTGCAAGGCGAATGGCTGCGCTGCTACCGGACGCTTGCATGCTCGGCACAGCAATGAGCCAGACGACCTTGCTGTCGCCCGTATCGACGACATTTTTGTCTTAGGTGTCAATGGAGGAGTGAAGAAGAATTTGGCCGTGACTCTGCACTACTTCGAACTCTAGCTAACCTGGGCCATGTGGCGGGGGTATTTCATGTAGCCGCCGGCGATGGCCTACATCTTCTTCACGACGCTCGGGTCCATCTTCCGTAAGAGGTCTTCTCTCCCATCAACACATCCGCGCCGCACTATCCGCCCTCCCACTGTATCGCTGTGCATCGATAGTCGTACGGACTCACTGGCCGAAAACGATTTGTAGGCATTATAGATCGAGATGCTAATCTGATAGCACATGCAGCAGAAAGAAGTGGAGAGCATGATGGAACGGAAAGATGATAGTCGCATTCGCAGGCTTCAAATTACGATATTCTTGGTCTTGATATACGGAGCGTGCAGTGACACCTTAGGACTCCTGCATTGCTCTGCGCGCCTCAGCGAGACAATCATACGAAAATAGCCAATGCGATGTATTCGGACGATCCACTTGTAAATCTATCAGTTTTGGTCTACACGGAAAGGGGTCGACTGACACTCACCATCTGGCAACTCTTCCTCGGAAACGAAAGTGCGGAGCTTCGTGACGGTGTCTGGAGTGAGAGCCATCTCGAGACCTTCTGATCTCGAAAGAAGCTGAACCGTACTGGCTCGTCTCACACGAAGTCTGTCGAATGTTTCCAAGCGACTGGTGACATCCGAAGGGGAGGCGCCCGACATCAAGAGACCAAGTACACCTGCATCTTCTATGGCTTGCGAAGCTCCTTGGCCTTGATGTGGTTGCATTGGGTGAGCAGCATCTCCCACCAAAACCAGCCGCTCACTTACAAATGTTGGAAGCGGATCGCGATCTGCTACTTTCCAAACATACATCTCTTCCTCGTTGGCAAGACGCACAATATCGCCGAGAGATTGGTCAAAGCCTTCTCGATCGAACAGCTCAAGTGCCATGGCTCGGCTAGCTTGTACTATCTCATGTCCAATTTCGCTGCGCTGACTGGCGTTCGGCACTTCGTCTTGGATCTCAAAGACACCAAAGTTTTGTAAAGTATTGCTAACGGACGCGGGTCAGCTAGGCCTATCGACGGTAGCGTCTCTACTCACTTCCTACAAGGTGATCGAAATAGGCCGATCTTGTTGGACGACCCGAAATAGACGACCATGCGCTGCTCTCCGAACTTGTGCAAAGCGAGGCTTGGCTGCTCGACAAGCTTCTCAGTTGGCACGACAAATCTGAGACTGCTCAGCTTCGACAGAGTGGCAGGTCGTTCTTCGTCGAGGATCCAGCGATGCGCTTTAGACCTGACCCCGTCCGCTGCTACCACTAGATCTGCCTGGAGGATCCCGCCATTCTCCAATGTGGCCTTACCAGCACTTGCGTTGTAGCTCACAACATTGCAACCTTCACGAAGTGCAACAGGCATCGCAACAAACGAACCGGCATTGGTGGCCAATTCACGGAGACTCTCGTGCAGATCAACCCGATGCGCACACATGAAAGGCGCTCCATATCTATCCTGGTCATTGGTCCTTGAGAAGATCCGGATTGGGTGCACATCTGCCTTGGCCATATCTAGCCCAGCGATCTGGACCATCCGGGTCTTGGCGAAGTCGAGGTTCCAGCTTCGCAGAATTCGTGTGCAGTTCGGCGGTGTAGTGACAGCAAAGCCATCCTCTCTCTTGGAAGGGCTCTTCTCCAGCACCGTCACTTCATGACCTGCTTTTCGGAGAGCAACTGCTGAAGCAAGCCCACCAATACCAGCTCCAACAACCAAGACTTTAAGAGGCATCTTGTCGAAGAATTTAAACGCTACGGTACAGTCGAGTATGATCCACTAACACGGTAAGCATTCTACAATTAATGCTACTTGGAAACACTGCGCACTTCCCGCCTTGGAGCCGCGGGAGGCTTGCGGAGAGAGCTGATGTCTGCATACCACATCGGCGCCGTCTAAGCACCCTCAACCCCGATGTGACTAATCCTTGTACGCAGTACGTGGTAATTTGATGCAGCAGCCTTTTCAATCCGGCCCATACCCGGTCGGCGCCCTCCCGAGTTCAAGAAGGGAGCGAAGATCTACATCAGGGCTGAAAGAGCTTCTTAACTCACATGCTCCTCTTCGAAGCTTATCTTTCGAAGCAGCAGCGCCATTTGCCAGCCCTACTCATGTAAGGAAAATAGCAGGCCGCTACCATTGATCACTAACACTCTTTCCTTTCAAGCGCTGCATCGTCATGCTCGCATTCGTGTATCTCCGTTTGGGGCCACATCGTATCATGGGGCTGATATCCGCATGGGAGCAACGCAGGACTCATCGCCATGACCATGTTTGCTGATAGGTACGCAACAACCGACATGCATCATCAGAGCGCATATTTTCCGGCGCGCACTGTTCCTGAAAACCACTGATCGTACTCATTGCATAATTCTCCTATCAGGTCACAGACCATGGACAACAACGACCTCAAATTCAACGCTCATACGACCTCAGCATCACCATCGTCCATCAATCTGCCGGACACTGTCGACAATGCCCTCCTCTTCCTACGACAGCACAAGTCTGACCAACCAGCAGCATCGGATGATGCAACCCATCTTTGTCGTCTACGCCGAAAGGTTGATATCCTTGTCATGTCCTTCTTGGTCATGACATACACACTCAATTTCCTTGACAAGGTGCTCTTCAACTACTCTCGCGTCATGGGCATCACAGCCTCACTTCAGCTCAAAGAATACGACTTCACAAATGCCGCATCAGCATTCTACATCGCCACAGCAGTCGCCGTGGTTGCAAACCTATACCTCCTGCAGAGGATTCCAACGGGACGGTACTTGGCATTTTCACTCTTCTGCTGGGGAGTGACCACGACTTGTCACGCAGCACTGCGGAATTATGCTGGGCTGGTAGCTCTGAGAGTCTTATCAGGATTATTCGAGGCCGCTGTACCACCGTCACTGATGCTATTGAGTAGCCAGTACTTCACGAGAGCGGAACAGCCTCTTCGATTCGCTTACTGGTATTGTGGCCTCGGAATTGGCCAGATCGTTGGAGGATTGATTTCGTTCGGCTTTCAGCACGTTGAACATGCACCATTGGAGAACTGGAGGTATATGTTCCTTGCTGTGGGACTGTTCACGGTCTTGTTCAGCACTGGTGTGTGGCTCGCTGTACCGGATTCGTGAGTTCTTCCAGTCACCCGCGAAGCTACAGAGCCCGACTGACTATCCCTTTAGACCTATGAAGGCATGGTTCCTAAACGATGCAGAGAAGGTAGCTCTCCTACAGCACGTCAAGATCAACCAAATCGGAATCGAAAACTCCAAATGGCATTCGAGGCAGGTACTGGACGGCCTGTTGGATTTTCAGGTCTGGTGCATGGCCATCATCCTCCTCCTTCAAGGAACTGGAGGCGGCGTCGTTACAACTTACTCCTCCACCTTACTCGTCAGCTTCGGCTTCACAGCAAAACAATCTTCACTACTTCTCCTCCCAGCAGGAGCAGTGAACATCATCGCATCACTGCTAGGCGGCTTCGGTCCACGCCACTTCGGCAATAGATGGATCTTCCTACTCATCCTAAGCGCAGGAGGCATCGCAGGCGCCTGCATGATGGCTTTCCTCCCACGTTCCAACCGCGGAGGACTTCTAGCCTCTATCTACATGGTCAACATCCTCCCCGGTGCCGGCCCTGTCGATTACCAATGGATCATGGGCAATACTGCTGGACACACTAAACGTGCTTTCGTAAGCGCTGCTATGAACAGTGCTTTTGCGATCGGGAACATAATTGGTCCGCAGGTATGTTACTCAAATGTGACTACATTTCTCCCCTAACGAGAGCAGACGTTTCAAGCCAAAGACGCACCTGACTACCGCCCTGCTAAGATTTCGCTGGTCGCGACATGGTCGGCTTCTGCTGCGATGGTCATTGTTCTGGTCATGTATTACTTTTACGTGAACCATCGTCGAGATCGTGGCGGAGGGCAGACTGAAGAGGGTCTTTCTGACTTGAAGGCTTTTGAGGGTTTGACAGACAAGCAGAATAAAGCTGTCAGATATCAATACTGAGAGCTAGACAACGCCTGGCTCGGAAACTTCGACTGCATGCTTCGACTTCTGCTCAAACGTGGATAGGGCCTCAGCTTCCTCGGATGCAACGACAACTCCATCTGTGTACTCAGGCATATCTTCCTGCACCCCAAGCCCAGGTGGTGGGGATGCTTTGCAGATCGCGTAGTAGAGTAGAGCAGCCGAGAAGTAGCCAAAGAACCAAGTGACTTGATAGATTCGAGTCCAGGCTTTGCTTATCGAGTTTCCATTGATGTTGACAACAAATCCAGCTACAAATACAAATCAGCAATGCATGACCTAGAACAGAATTTTAGTACTTACGCATCGATGGAGCAGTACAAAGAAAGAACACCAGAAATGCCCTCCAATTCAATCCCCAATGAAACCAGTAAATGCCCTTACTGGTATACAAATCAGGAACAATGAGTTTATGCCTCCTAATCATCCAGTAATCAACAACCAGAATCCCAGTCATTGGTGCAACGAAGACTATGCGGAAAGCTCAATCAGTTTGATTCAGGAATGAACGACTCAAAACGTACCTCCAAAGCTCGCAACGACAGAAACGAACGTGCTCGCAGAATTTACAAATCTCCAAGGTTGAACTAAAATCCCCAAAACGCACATAACAATCCCACTACGTCTTATATCCAAGAATTTTGGAAGTACACCAGCCA
>JAASFE010006047.1:470298-499999 GCA_013365205.1 Pseudocercospora cruenta
GGCTCGACATGTTGGCTTTAATTTTTCCAATTAATCAGCGGCGGCCTATGATCATAGAGGTTGATGGTATGTACTCACCGTATAGTTCTCATGCTGTACCTTTTGCAACATAACAAGCGGATTCCAAATCAATTCCCCATCGAAAATTTGGAGTGTTGCACTCGTCGTCAGAACACCGAGGAACGCTCCGATCGTGATACCTATCGGCATTGCTGTTAACATGGCAGGTATACTCGCCCTTCTCGTGTTTTGAAATCTTGTCCAGTCTGCGATTCGCACACTCGATCCGGTGTATTGTCCTGCGACGGAACAAATTCCTAGAACCATTCGATATCGACGTTCTGTTGCAGAGATATTGATGGAAGAGGTTACGAGGTTTCCGACTGAGCCCCCGTTTGTGTGGACGGCCCAGGCTAGGACTCCGAAGCAGGTTAAAGTTATGAGGATGACTGAGCAGTAGAGATATTTTTGGAGTTTGTGGGGGCGGACGAAGATTATGGGGATGAAGAAGACGAAGTAGAGGAGGAAGCCGAGGAGGGCTTGGGTTGTGATGAGAGAACTGGGGGTTTGTGTTAGAGGTTTTGCCATTGATTGTGGTGAAGTATGAAGTACCTTTCTGGAAGGGTGTCCTTGAGATTGAGGAATTGTGGGAAGATTGCTGAGAGCCAGAGCACGACTGCTTGCCCCCCGAAGTATGCTTGTACGCCGAAGAACTGGGTGTTTTGTCGTCAGCATGGGTGGTCAATTTGTGTGGCAGTTCTGTTGTAGGCTCACGATGAGGCACTGCATCGTCGACAAGAAGATGCCGAGATATGAACCATATAGACCCCAGCACGCTCGAGACATCATCGTGTATCTCGTTTTCGTGTCAGCAACACGCTTTCATGAGGGATAGGTAACATTCTTCACCCAAGATGATGGTCTCGCCCAATCTCTCCGCACAAGAAAGCGTTCTTAGATGCCAGCAGCGTTCCGAGTAGTACTGCAACAATCGCCTGCCTTCGTGTAAGTGGCATTGACACAATTCGCGGATAACTGCCTACTTGAGATGCTGTCAAGCCATAACCGATCAAGCTACTACCCAAAGTCCATGAGCTCATTGAGATGCCCGAGGTCATCCAGTATGCATAGAAGTCGCGCCATATGAAAGTCTGCTCGGCTTTGATTACAGGATAGATATCTTTGTTGCCCATCTTGTGACGCCGCGATCAGCGAATGAATCTACACGATGCTTCACCTCGAGTGTCCTCAAAATCCGCCCGAGAGACATTACTGGCGAGTTTGGAGTAGGACTATGGCGACTTTTAGAACGGCGAGAGGAAAGCAATTATCGCACATTAGTGTCGCAGCCAGCCTTAGATATGGCATATCGGTGAGCCGCATTCACCGTTTGAATCCTTGCACTCAGACATGCCGTACATGCTGCGGTGCCAGGTTCCTTTATCATCGTCTTCTCCTCTCGCAAATCAAGAGAAGGGCGTAGTATTGCTGTTTTCATTCTTCTTTCGGTCGGTCGAGAGATAGGCCAGCTCTGATCCAACTGCGTGGGTCTACCAGGATCATGGAGCTCTTGCAGCATGCTTTCTGAGAACTCCGATGATCAAAAGAGCAACGGCAACTGACTGCGCGGCCGCGAAAATGGTCTTAGTAGTCAACTGCAGAGTCGGAATGCTAAAGCGTCATCTACTTCAAGTGTGCGCTTGAAAACTGGCAGCATGTCAACAGCGACAACTTTCACCTCATATTCAGGCAATACGCGTGTTATACGTTCCGACGCCTCTCGCAAGGCCAATTTCACAGAAATCCCTATCATCTCTTTGTCCGCGCCGAAGGACGAGGTCGTACTCAAGATTCGAGATGCTTGCTCAAGGGTAGGATTCATGTATATCAAGGATGCTGGAATACCTCGAGAAGCCATCGATGAAGTGTTTGCAACGTCCAAGAAGTTCTTTGATTTGCCGATGACGCAGAAGAAGGAGGTGCACTTCAGCACAAATAAGTTGCTGCGAGGATATGAGGGTCCAAGAGAAACTATTACGGATCTGACGAGAAAGCCTGATCTTAACGAATCCTTCAATTTCGGCTACGAACCAGACCTGGATCCTCTGGGAGCTGCTCCGAATTCGACTGATGGTACGTTTGAATGGCGATCGGAAAGCTGGCTGTCGGCTGACATGAGCACAGTTTGGGGAGAGAACAAGATGCAGGGACCAAATTATTGGCCAAGCACTTTCGATCTTAGGAGTTCAGCTGCTCCGTACTATGGCGAAGCTCTCAGTCTTGGTCGCCGTCTCATTCGCCTCTTTGCTTTGGCCCTCAACGCTCCCGAGGACTACTTTGACAAGATGTTTCGAACGCCGGGGGCAATGCTGCGATTGATCCACTATCCTCCGCAGGAACCAGATGATCCGACGACTCTCGGCATAGGTGCACATCAAGACATTGAGTGCTTCACAATCTTATGCCAAGGTGATGAAGACGGACTGCAAATTTGCAACAGTGTGGGCGAGTGGATCGAAGCGCCAGCAATAAAAGACACCTTCGTAGTGAATGTTGGCGACATGATGTCCAGGTGGTCGAATGATGAGTTCACCTCAACTCTGCATCGCGTCATCAACAAGTCGCGCAGAGAGCGGTACTCGATGCCATTTTTCTTCGGGCCATTCTATGCGACGATGATAGAACCTTTGACCTTCAGCGCAGACCAGGCACAAACCCATTACCAGCCCGTGCAAGCTGGCGAATATGTCTGGCAGCGTTTGGCGAAGCAGAAGCTGGATGGGACGTATTAAAGATGGTGGCAGACCATCTTTAGAGGACTGCCTCAAGTCATCTGCAATTCTGTATACATGCGGCGAACATCGCTTATCTTTCTCGGCCCGCCAAATGTGTTTTCACGAGGCCCAACATATCCTTTCGGTAGCCGAACGAGAAAGGGGACACGTATGGCCGGCGACTTTGCAGTGGATGTTCTCGCAAAGGAGAGATTTGGCAGGGCAACAAACACACGTGCTTGGGCAAAGGGACTGAAGCGAACCGAAGCCAGAAATGACGCGATCTGAAAGAAAGTGCGACTTCGGATGAGGGGGAGGGTTCCTTGCTCTGTCGTCCTCGCATTTTTGCACAAAGTATAGGCATCACACAGCAGAAGATGTACTGGTGTCTAGATTGCTTTGCCGAGTCGGTGATCGAAGAGAACGTGATTGCGCCTCTTTGTGCAGTGCAGTGCCATATCGATAATATTTTAGAACAATAGCCAGACATTCCGGCGTAACGCCTTGGAGATGATACAAGGAATAGTTGTGATCCGTGCGTGGGTTTAGTGGGGTCCGGCAAGTCTGTGAGCGGGCGAGTTCCTCACTTTTTAAAGTCGTTTCTGCCACTCAACCAAGAAACATCCACCTTACACTGCTCAATTGCTCGTCAAAATCCTCCACGAGCATCTCACATCACAGAATATAACACCGCCACGATGAGCCAAGTCAACGGAGACCACAAGCCTCACCAGGGCCCGTAAGTGTGGCATTGAATCAGCTATCGTGGCATGACCAGAGCTCGCTAACCAGATTTTTTCCTGTACAGTAAGGGCACCTTCCTCTTCACATCCGAATCCGTCGGTCGTGGTCACCCAGACAAGATTGCCGACCAGGTTTCCGATGCTGTCCTCGACGCCTGCTTGGCTGAGGATCCAGCCTCCAAGGTTGCCTGCGAGACTGCTACAAAGACTGGTATGATCATGATCTTTGGCGAGATTACCACCAAGACCCGTGTAGACTACCAGAAGGTCATCCGTGATGCAATCAAGGACATTGGATACGATAGCTCAGACAAGGGATTCGACTACAAGACTTGCAACGTGCTCGTTGCCATTGAGGAGCAGAGCCCAGATATTGCACAAGGTCTCCACTATGAGGAGCGCCTCGAGAACCTCGGTGCCGGTGACCAGGGCATCATGTTCGGCTATGCCACCGATGAGACACCTGAGATGTTGCCATTGACCATTCTCCTCGCACACAAGCTTAACGCTGCCCTTGACACTGCTGCCAAGGACGGATCCCTTGCATGGCTCCGACCTGACACCAAGACTCAAGTCACTGTCGAGTACGAGCACGACAACGGTGCCGTCGTTCCAAAGAGAGTAGACACTGTCGTCGTTTCTGCCCAGCACAGCGCAGACATTACCACCGAGCAGCTTCGAAAGGAAATCCTCGAGAAGATCATCAAGAAGGTCATTCCAGCCAACCTGCTCGACGACAAGACCGTCTACCACGTAAGTAAACGAATTTTAGATTGTGTCGCAGAATGCTGATTGAGATAGATTCAACCATCTGGTCTCTTCATCATCGGTGGCCCACAAGGAGACGCAGGTCTCACTGGACGTAAGATCATCGTCGATACCTACGGTGGTTGGGGTGCACACGGTGGTGGTGCTTTCTCTGGAAAGGACTACAGCAAGGTCGACCGATCTGCCGCATACCTCGCACGATGGGTTGCCAAGTCCCTCGTCCACTCTAAGCTTGCCCGCCGAGCGCTTGTGCAGTTCTCGTACGCCATCGGTGTTGCTGAGCCACTCTCCATCTTCGTTGACACATACGGCACATCCGACAAGAGCTCCGAGGAGCTCGTGGAGATCATCCGCAACAACTTCAACATGAGACCAGGTGTCATTGTCAAGGAGCTCGACCTTGCCAAGCCAGTCTACCGCAAGACTGCCATGAACGGTCACTTCACCAACCAGGACTTTACCTGGGAGAAGCCAAAGACGCTCAAGTACTAGACACCTCTTGAGCCGTCAGTCCTTCAACAAAATAATTAATCAGCTCTGTCCCACGGCATGAGCTAGCATTAGCCAGGTCAAAGCTCCACCTTTGATCTGATGACAACCGGCGTTTACACGGCATCCCGGGGAGGATGAATGAATGATGGGAGATGTTACACTAGAGTCTCGGAAAAAGTTTCGGAGAGCGCAATGATACCCAATAAAGGCCCTGCTCGCGGCATGGAAAAACGAGTTTTGTATTCAACATAGACCACGGGCAGGCAGACTGCTATAACGACGTCTGGTCGCATTTGGTTGTGGAATCTGGCATTTAGCGTCGGCGTTCGGAGATGTGCTCAACCAACATCTTTCGGGCGTGACGGAAAGCATCAAGTTCGCGCTCGATAGGAATGATATGGGGATTTGAAGTTTTATGACATTCTTCCGTTTATCCCAAGATTATGCGTTAGTGTGGTTCTGCTGACATTGATTGCACAGCGTGAGTTCAATTGCAGTATCTTCCGAGGTCGAGTTGCTCTACTTCGAACTCCGTTTGCCCTGTACTGTCAAGGCAGTAGGTAGACTGTTTTGTCGATAGCGTAGGAGACGGAGAAATACGACATTGACTGTGTTCGGAAGGTGGGTGAGTGCAGGACATCGGCAAACTGCTGTCGGCTTCCACAGTGAGCGCACAGACTGGCTGGTGGGATGAATATCCGCGCGAGAAGTTTGTTGGGAGCAGTAGCCGGCTTCCCAAAATTTGACAGCTCCAAGCTAGGAGGAATACTTCGCTACGCTCACATTGTTATCGTTGCCCCCCGGAAGGCTCGGTTTGCTGAGTCTTCACGCTTTCTACTCGCAGCTATGATATCGTAAGATGAGATTGCTCTATGATGCAGGATGCCTGTCCGCCTGACGCAACGTTTGATTTGTCTTCATTGCCGAGTGAAAGCCGAGCGAACACGGCCATTGACGGCCGTGGATGCCAGAGTGGGAGGAGGTCAGAGTGTGGCTGTTGACCCGTTCCCGATAGTCATTCCCAAGACGAGTGCGGAGCTGTGTGAGATGGGAAAAGGCGTCTTGTCGGGCTGCCACTACTAGCTATCTGCCTCGTCTTGGTCTCGGACTCCCACCAAGCGGCATCTGAAGAGCGAGCGCGTGCGTGCATGAGCAGTTCCTTGCTGACGAAGAGTTTGGCAATCGCAGTTCGGACCTCTCGAGCCTCCCGCAGTTGCGCCTTTAGCCCCACTACGATGAGACCTATGTCACCACAAAGCCCAACGCAACTCAAACTCTCTCAGAATTCCTCTTCTACACCGCAGCAGCGCGTGAACAGCATCTCCAACCACTTCAAGCACCAGGAATCCACCACCATGTCCAACACAGAGGCAGTGTATGTATTCTCCGCCAACATCGCAACCCTTCCTATCCCCACCCCATCGTCAGATTGCCCCTCCATGAAGGTTTTGCTGGCCGGAAGAATTATTCGTAACGCCAGAGCCTCACAGCAAGAAATTTGTTGAAATGGGAAGAAAATGAAAACCAGCGGAGAGTGTACGCATTGATTATTACATTCAAGAGATGGCACAGCTCGACCATTGCAAACACTCTATCCAATGACTCCCACAGAAACATAGCACCAAATCCCGCCATGGCAGAGCTTCCGGCTGACAATGGATTTCTCACAGCGGAGACTTCGGTCTCATCGGTTTGGCCGTCATGGGTCAGAACCTGATCCTCAACGCCGCCGATCATGGATTCACCGTCGTCGCCTTCAACCGTACTGTCGCCAAGGTCGACCGCTTTTTGGACAACGAGGCCAAGGGCAAGAGCATTGTGGGCGCACACAGCATCAAGGAGTTCGTCTCGAAGCTCAAGAAGCCACGACGCATGATGTTGCTCGTCATGGCCGGAAAGCCAGTCGACGACTTCATTGAGACCCTCTTGACTGAGGGCGGTGTTGAGCCAGGCGACATTATCATCGACGGTGGTAACTCGCATTTCCCAGACACCAACCGCCGCACAAAGTACCTCGCCTCCAAGGGCATCCGATTCGTCGGCTCTGGTGTTTCCGGTGGTGAGGAGGGTGCCCGTTACGGCCCGTCTATCATGCCAGGTGGTAACGAGGAGGCATGGCCATACATCAAGGACGTCCTCCAGTCCATCTCTGCCAAGTCTGACGGCGAGCCATGCTGTCAATGGGTCGGTGACGAGGGTGCTGGACACTACGTCAAGATGGTGCACAACGGTATTGAGTACGGTGACATGCAGCTGATTTGCGAGGTGAGTCTTCTAGAAGAGCAGAATGACTGCGAGCAGGCAAGCTGATACTTTACAGGCCTACGACATCATGAAGCGTGGTCTTGGTCTTTCTGGCAAGGAAATGGCCGATGTCTTTGCCGAGTGGAACAAGGGCGTGCTCGACTCATTCCTGATCGAAATTACCCGTGATATCCTCTACTTCAACGATGACGATGGAACCACCCTTGTTGAGAAGATCCTCGATGCCGCAGGACAGAAGGGAACCGGCAAGTGGACTGCCATTAACGCTCTTGACATGGGCCAGCCAGTGACGCTTATCGGCGAGGCTGTCTTCTCGAGATGTTTGTCCTCCCTCAAGGGCGAGCGTACTCGCGCCAGCCAGAAGCTCTCTGGCCCAACACCAAAGTTCGAGGGCGACAAGAAGCAGTTCCTCAAGAATCTTGAGCAGGCTCTCTATGCCTCCAAGATCATCTCCTACGCACAAGGTTTCATGCTTATGCAGAGCGTGAGTTCATCCCAAAAAGTTTTGATTTGTCTCCACCGCTAACACCATCACTAGGCCGCCAAGGAATACGGCTGGAAGCTCCAGAAGCCAGAGATCGCGCTCATGTGGCGCGGTGGCTGCATTATCCGCTCCGTCTTCTTGAAGGACATCACCAAGGCATACCGCAGCAACCCAGACCTCGAGAACCTGCTCTTCGACGACTTCTTCAACAAGGCCATCCACAACGCTCAAGAGGGCTGGAGAGATGTTGTCTCCAAGGGTGCTCTCTGGGGTATCCCAACGCCAGCTTTCTCCACTGCTCTCTCCTTCTTCGACGGCTTCCGAACCAAGGACCTTCCAGCCAACCTGCTCCAAGCGCAGCGTGACTACTTTGGTGCCCACACTTTCCGCATTAAGCCAGAATTCGCCAGCGACAAGTACCCAGAGGGCAAGGACATACACGTCAACTGGACCGGCCGTGGTGGCAATGTTTCTGCTTCTACCTACAATGCTTAAGCGTATCAAGTTTGGGTGCATCGATATACGGCTGTGGGCCGCAGCATGATAGCATATCTAGCCCGAAGCGGGCCACGTCGATAGCACTACGGTATCCAGGATGGGATGAAATGATGAGATGGTTCTCATTGGGGGATATGATGAACAAAGTCAGATAGATGAGCTGTATGTAGCCCACGTTAAAACGCATGAAGATGTTTAGATGATACCAACGTTGCAATCCTCGAGGAGCATTTTCAGTCAATCATGGAGTGGGAGCGGACTTACAATTGACGGCTAATCGTCCAAGTCTCAAGCCGCCCGAAGCGCTCGACGCCGCGCTGAGGGTGGTGTCCGGCATGGCATGAAGATTCAACCTCTACGGCTGTCCTAGCGTTGATGATTCCTTCACACATTATAAACATGAGTGTATATTCCTGTCGAGCAGCGTGAAGGCGAGCAAGACACGTAGGAGATCATTGAGCGCGTGAACGTTCAAGCCGAACGCGGGATGGATCATCGCATCCGCTTTCTTTGTTTACCAGCTTCTCCCACAACACTTTCATAGCAACGACTTCACACCCAGCGCCATGGCGCGCAATCAACCTACATTCGACTTCCTCGCTGGCGGAGAACCGTCGCCGCCGCGGAGGCAGCCATTACGCGAGACGATGAAGCAGTCAACTGTGTCGCGAGCAGATATCAACAACGAGGACCTCCGAGCACAACTCCGCACTGTGCAGTACGAACTGGACTCTTTGAAGCAGGAACGCGAATTGAACGAGCTGCGACATCAGCAAGAATTGCGCGAAGTCCAGAACCGAGCAGAGTCCGACTACAAGCGGGCGCAAGCTGCTGAGAGCGCAAGCACAACAGCAACCAAGAAAGCAGAAGCATTATCGCGCGATTGGCAGGAGAATCAAGATCGCGCGGCGAACGAGAAGCTGCAGCTGGAGAAGAAAGTTCGATCATTACAAGACGACAATCGATCACTACGGGACGATCTTGAGGAAGCAAAGGCTGATTTGGAATCGGCTGGACGACAGAATCAACATGCATTTAGTGAGCTGGAACAAAAGTATGTGGCGCTGCAGACGTCGTTTGAGGAGTGCCAGCAGGATCTCAGCGGTAGAGTCGCGAGCCTCCAGACCACTCAGCAAAAGCTGGCGCGGAAGGAAGCAGAGGTCGGAGAGTTGGAGAATGAGGTTCTGCGGCTAAAGGCTCAGACTGGAGACTCAGATACGCTTGCTGTGATTAAGAAAGAACTCACTGAGCAGGTGACGTACATCAGGAAGCTGGAGGCGACGAATCGTGAGCAGCTCGCAGAGCTGAAGCAGACTCGTAGCGCACAGAAGAGCGTTGAGATTGTGGAAGAGGAGAAACGCGCTTTGGAAGCGAAGCTTCATATGTTGGAGGATCTGCGAAAGGAGCTTGCAGAGACTCAATTGCAGAAGCAGATACTGGAAGACGAGAAGAGAAGCTGGACAGCTTACCTCGAGGCGAATGCCGCGAACGAAGAGGACATGCGTTACGAGACACCTGAGCAGATGGCGAAAGCACTTCTACAAGAAAGAATCGAGCGAGTGAACTTGATGGACAAGCTAGGCGCGATACAGCCAGAGCTAAAGGTTCTCGAGCAGAATTTACAGGCTGTTGAGGAAGACAAGATGCGGCTGCAGGCAGAATTGGAAGAGGCCCGAAATACTGCAGAGAACCATGTTGCGACTGCGCCTGCTGGAGACGCGAAAGCACGAGCACGTCTAGAACGGCAAAAGAACCTTCTGACAAAAGAGGTGGAATATCTCAGAGCGCAGATGAAGACGTTTGAGGCCGAAGAAGCAGAGTTCACGCCGGAGCAAGTAGATGAAGCGCACTCGAATCGCATACAAGAGCTTGAAAAGCTGGTAGACCAATATCGTGCTGAGGTCCAGACCTTACAAGCCGATCTCAGCAAACTAGAAACACAACCAACAGCCACCCTGCAAACACCGCGAAAACGACCCAGAGAAGAAGACGAAGCCGAAAACGAACGCCTTGGAGAGCTCAAACGTAAGACACGAACTCTCCAAGACTCCCTCGAAACCCTCCAAAAACAAAACCAACTCTTCGAAGCCGAACTCAAAGCCAGCGTCTCCCAAATCAAATCCCTAAAATCTACCTCACGCACCCGCGTCCTAGAATTCCGCGACAACCCAACAGCGAAATTTGAAGCGATAAAACTGACTACCCTTGAAACCCTTCGAGAAGAAAATGCGGCTTTACTCGCCCAGCTCACTTCGCACCCTCATAATGCGAAGACAATACCCATCTCAACTTACGAGTCTCTAAACCTCCAAATCCAATCCCTAAAGGACGAACTCAAATTATCCGAAAAGAAGAAACTTCGCTTGACGCAACTCTATCGTTCCAAAGGTGCAGAATTTACGGAAACTATTGCTTCTTTACTTGGGTGGAAGGTGGATTTCATGCCCAATGGGAAGGTCAAGGTGACGAGTATTCTTTATCCTAAGAGTTATATCGATGGAGAAGAAGTTGAGAATTCTATCATCTTTGATGGTGAACAAGGGACTATGAAGGTGTCAGGTGGAGAGAGAAGTCAGTTTGCTGGAGAGATTTCGAGTCTGGTGGAGTTTTGGGTTGAAGGGAGGAAAGAAATTGTTTGTTTTCTTGCGGCTTGTACGCTTGAGTTTTATGAGAAGACGACGAGGGCGCAGCCGTGAGGGAAGGGGGAGAGGGATTGCTTGTGAATGCCAAGCTTGCTCGTACGTGTATATACAGTCTTAGCTCGTGGTGACGAAGAGGTTCACGTGGACTGAACTTCGTATTTCTGAGATGAGTGTACTTATGCATTCTATGATCTGATGGCTGCTTAATCATGATCTCGAAGGTGTGGAGACTGTCTTTCCGATGCGCTCGGACGCGTCTACATTCATTGCATTTCGCTTGATGCACGACCAGCTCCGTCTTGCAACTTCTGTTTGTTCGCAGTACATCGGTCTGTCCCTAAGCCATGTCCGGAATAATACGTCTTCACTCTCCCAGCCCCTCCATTCTCCCTCGCGTACTTGACGCAAATTTTGCGTGGCCAGCTTCCATCGTATATGGCCTGTCCTTTCCAGCTGATCAAGTCCGAATTGCTTAGCGCACACATGGTGTAGCGCTATCTTGGCGAGCCATGCGGGGACTGGTTACGGCTCCAAGAACTGGTCTTGAATCGACAGGAACGTGCGTCTGCCATGTGCGGCAACGGTCGCAACGCATTTTGGTCGGCATGTAAAGGAGACCACTCTCATCATACTCTGGACTGCTGTCGGACCTCGCCTTGAAGCAAACCCAACAACGGACGCGAACCACGGAATGGTAGGAGCACCAGACTGACAGGTTGAGTGCTTGGCAAATGTTGCATGGCCATTGCCTATCGCACGACCTGCTTCTGCAAAGCAAGCACGGATATCCACGATCTTGGTCTCCGTTCGCCTAGTTGGGACCTGTCTGCTGAGGCTTGGGTGATGCAGATGAAGCAGCCATCCTGGCGTCTAGTCCTGCCCAGCCGTCGAACAGGACTTTGAGTCGATCGTACTTCTCCTGCAGCTGGGGCATGTGTGGTGGCGGAGTCATATGCGCCGGTCCTTGAGATGCTTTTGCCGCATTTGCTTGCTCTGGCTGTGCTTTGGGCATCAGGTATGCAAGATTTGCTTGTACTCTACGCAAGCATTGGATGTACTCTTCCGAGGCTTGTACCGCCGCCTGTCCTTGCGCTTTGAGCTGAGCAACTTGCTGCGGACTAATAGCGCCGCCCTTGCCCTCAGCCTGTAGCCTGTTGACCTCTTGCAGCAGCTCGACGTTGATCTCGAAAAGAAGGTTTATCCGCTGCTCCTCTCGACTTTGCGCGGCGGGTGACTTGGGCGGAGACGCGGCATTGCCGTTGTTTACTTGGGACTGGTTGACAGGCGTTTGAGGGAGCGGCGGCGCGGCCATGGGATACTTGATGGGAGGTGTCTGGTTCTCTGGCGGTTGAGCAGGGCTAGCTGCAGCATGTGGTGATAGGCGCTGCTGCGGAGAAGCGCTCTGTCTCACGGGCGGTGGCGCTTGTGCAGGTACGGACTGAGTGTACGGGGCAGAAGTATATGGGTTCTGCTGCTGCTGGAAGTATGGTTGGCTGCTAGCATACCCTTCTGTGTTTTCGTGTCAGCCGCGGTCGATCGATGTCTCGTTTCGGCTTGGCAGGCCGCATGTCGCCCGCGTCATCGTCGCTGTGCCGGACGTGAGGCTGGCTGGCTGGCTGGCTGTCGAAAGTAAAAACGTGCCGCCAGTGCCAGTGCCAGCAGCAGCAGCGACGGACGCAGGTGCAGCGCGACCTCCCAACGGCGCGCCGGCAGACGTGAGTTACATCGGCCTAATCTTGAGGCAGGACCTGGGACGGGTGGACTACTTACCGTAAGGCATCTGCTGCATCCCACCAACAGCAACGCCATGTCCAGAAAATGCTTGGTTACTGCTGCCTTGCTGCGTGGAAGGGTTCGAGAAGGAGGGATGGTCTCCAAAACCAGCGCCATGGTTGTATTGCACCGTTGCTGATTGGATCATGGTGACAACGAATCAATATTAGCCTTTCCAATTACAGTACCTTATTGCAGACACCACGCGATCGCTCATGGCGTTCACGATGAATGACACAAGGGTAGCAGAACGAATTTGCGGACTAGCGCCGAGCTAGTTCTAAAGCGCTTGCAAGACCACCAAGTTTCACCGACAAGGCCCAGCAAGAGATTGGACCAAAACATCCGCCGTCTTCCACCACAAGCATGAGTGGTAAGACTGGCGATGCATGTGCTCCCATCGTTTGCTGTGATGCTGACCGCTTTGGCTGCCAGCAGGACGAGCACTGGGCCGCGGCCGTGGTGCCTACTACAAGGCCCGTTATCGAGGCAGAGGTCGAGGGGCTACCGGCGATAGCCATGCCTTCAATCAGACAGCCTATCATTCATCACAAGATCAAGCTAATGCAAGCAGCGGTCACTCAAAGAGCTGGCAGCAGCTTGAGAGCGATCTTGTAGCCATTGATAACCAGCAATACGGTAAGTGGACCTCTCGATACTTTTATTCCACCTCCGCCTGCCAAGACTGCTGCAACATCGCTCATCTGAGCCGCCCAAGGATCGGCCTCCGAACCAGAGCATGCTGCTCCAACAAGCTTCACGCTTTCCTTTGTTCTCTCCCTCATCGGCGGTGAATATCGGAGTCTTAGGATCCTGACACAAACGCATGGGCGTACAAACGACTGCTCGGCAGATATCAGCATCAGGATCGTCCAGCTTTCACTCTCAGCATCGATCATGTCCAAGGAGATGCGTACGCAGCGCCATCTCGAGTGCGAGCCATTGTAAAGTGGTCAGACACCGGCTTTTCCGACGACTGCTTAAAGCATGAGATACGCCGGATCTCCCTCTGCGACTATGTCACTCGCATTGCGGGATCATTCATCCAATCCAAACACCTTGACCGCAATGTTGGCAGCGCGAATGGCGGCTGGAGTGCAGCGAAAGGTGGTAGTTTCTCTATCAATCAGCCTGGTCAGGAGATTTTGCCGAGGACATCTGCCATGATCTCTGGTAATGATAGCATCGAGCTCCGCTTTACAGTCTCACTTCCAGCAGCAGGAAGGACCATTCTTGGGCAACAAGCATGGCAGATCTTAGGAGTCAATCTGGTTCATTGTACGACGTTCTCTGTTTCTTGCCAATATCGATGAGCGAAAGCTTGAGCACCACATCTCCACCGCTGAACAGCAGCAGTCACTTCGTCAGCAGCTCGATCAGCGAGGACTGGTTGCGTTCGTGCCTAATGGCTGTATTCTTCCTCGAGCATCCGGTGCTTCACAGACTCCTATGAAAAGCCCAGATCTGGTCAAGTTCCAGTCGCCAAAGGAGCTCGAAGTCACGTTGACTTCTGCCCATCTCAACGCTTATACAGGCATGGGGATACCCAAAGGTGTGACACTGCTAACCGGTGGTGGCTTCCACGGCAAATCCACGCTCCTCGAAGCGCTGGAGCTAGGCATATACAACCACATTCCAGGTGATGGGCGGAAAGCAGTGGTCACTGATGACACAGCCGTCAAGATCAGAGCAGAAGACGGCAGGTCTGTTTCAAAGATCGACATAAGCCCTTACATTTCTCAGCTTCCAGGCGGAAAGCCTACGAATGCATTTACGACCGAAGATGCTTCTGGATCAACATCAATGGCGGCTAGTATTCAGGAAGCTCTGGAAATGGGCTGCAAGACAATCTTGATCGACGAGGACTCTTCAGCAACGAACTTACTGGTACGTGATTGGCGGATGGAGAAGTTGATTCGCAACGAGCCCATTACACCGCTAATCAGTAAAGCGAGAGCATTGTGGAAGCAGCATGGCGTATCAACCATAATCGTCATCGGAGGTCTTGGAGACTGGCTGAGCATTGCAGACAATGTCATCGCGATGGACTCGTACACACCACGCTGCATCAACCAGGAAGTACAGAACCTCATGGCTCAACATCCATTTATGGTGACCCAGGACGAGCACTACGGCTCCATTCCGAAACGTGCTCTCCAGATCGATCTCGAAGGCTTTCGATCGCCATTTGCGTCGCGCAAGAAGTTCATCAGTATGAACTCACAGCAGAAAGACGCAGTCGAGGATCCGTCGCGTGCTGAGAGTGGCATTGATCTTGGAGGACTGGATCAGATCATCGAGATCGGTCAGTCAAGGACAATTGCTGTTCTTCTTCAGCACATTGCGGCGGCAACGAAGGAGCACGCGCTCAGCCTGGCTGACATTTGCGAGCGCCTCAAGAGATATATTGGGACTGAGACCAGCCTTCCAACATCACTTGTTGGAGGTGAACTAGTTGCGATTCGGCGCTTCGAGCTGGCGGCCGCCATTTCTAGAATGCGAGGCGTGTCGCTGAAGGTTGACAGTCAGCCTTGAATTTAGAAGGGAAATGGTCTCTTGATCCCTCGGAGAATTATCTCTCAGACACGAGAATAACCGAATGTGCTCTGGAAAAGTCGTGCATGGTCAGAACGCCCCCTTGCTGAAGCTAGAGTGCAAAGAGGAGAGCTTGCGAGTGGCATCTCGTCCACAAATCTCGCACAAGCAGCAGATCTCCTTAGCAAGTACGCTCGGCACTTTACCCGAGTGCATAGATACCATTAGGGGTGTCACTTCGTTAGCATACTAACGCCAAGACCACCAATATACGCGGGCGTTCTAAGAACTACGCCGGTTAGTAACGTTACTATCCGGCCTTAAAGTGTTACTAACGACACCCCTAGATACTATATAATACGAAAAGCGCCTAGTATTTTAATGCCTTAGTACGTACTCTACTATAGATATAGCTAGGAATAGAGTTAGTCCCTTATATTATTAATAAGCGAGTATAGCTCTTATATATAGGGGTGTCGTTAGTAACAATTCTTAGCTAATAGTAACGTTACTATATTAGTAATAGTTAGTAATATATTAGTAATAAAGTTCTTTCCTTAGATAGGAAGGGGCTACTTAGTAGGCGTATATAACGTAATAGCGAGGTAAATATATCGATTATACTATTAAAATAAGATTCTTAGATTACGAGAATTTCGCCTTTTAAAAATTTTAGGATTTAAGAATCTCGTATCTAACCTTTTTAAGAATTTTAGAAAGTATAGCCGTTATATTATATAGTTATTATTTATCTTTCTTATTTCTTTATATTAAATAAATAATCTAATTCGAATAAATCGAGTTTTCGATATAATCTCTAGATAGAACTTTCTTAAAATATATAAATATTCTTTTTTTAATATACTTAATCTATAGGATCTTTAACCGAGACAATGCGAAGAGTTTAGTAACCTTACTATTACTAGTCTAACCCTAATACGAGATAACCCTAGACCTATATAGGTATAGCCCCCGCTTAGCCCTATTATTAGTAATAGCGACACCTCGATAGCAACAGTTACTAACAGTGTTGCTAACGTTACTAACATTCACTGTTACTAACATTCACTGTTACTAACATTCACTGTTACTAACATTCACTGTTACTAACCGAGTGACATCCCTACTCATGTGACGCCTCACAGGAATTTGGTCTTGAGGCAGTGCAAACCCGAAATGTGGTAGAGCCTCAGGTTCGCCGCCATCGGCACCACTTCCGCGGCCACAATGCTGATCTCGAAGGCCCGAAGAACACATCGGTCTTGGAGATCTTGTGCCGAGCCAGCCGTTCTTGTCGCATGACCTCTCTTCTCCTATGTGGCCGCGGCATTTTCTTTGTACGATGAGATGTAAAGTCATCACCAAAGTCAGCAGATTCGCCTGTTCATTTAGAGCCGGAGTAAGTTCCGTATCCGCGCCACGATCCCGCATCCTCTAGACTCTAGAGAAAGAAGTGCTCTAGTTCTATTTCTATGTGAGCGCTGCGCTCTTCATCATTCCGGTCTGATGATTGTGGTTGTCCCGGAGACATCTTGCCGTGACAAGTAAACTCATTCCATCATTCCTCGTCTGCCAAGTAGTCATTGATAATGTGTGCCACCGTGTGCTGAACATCTTGACCAATGAGTGAAATTGATAGGAATCCTGTCGCATTTTAGCTTCAGATCGTCTCCGCCGTGGGAAAGCTTAGCTTTCGAGCTGCGGGACAAAACAGGTATAGCTTAGAGCCATGGAAGCGGCGATGCAAAGCAGCTGCTGCTTTCGCATTCGTGTATGTGACGTGCTAGATATATATCTCGCGTGTGTCGCCTTCGAGTTACATGTGTCGTACTACTACTACTGCAGTTTGAGGGTCCGATTTTCTATTCACGAGCATTCGAGTGATACAAAATCCGGAAGCTATAGAACTATCTTCCTCCCCGCATTTACGACAACAA
The DNA here is from genome assembly GCA_013365205.1 of Pseudocercospora cruenta. Lineage (NCBI taxonomy): Eukaryota > Fungi > Ascomycota > Dothideomycetes > Mycosphaerellales > Mycosphaerellaceae > Pseudocercospora > Pseudocercospora cruenta. The sequence continues at coordinate 487,210 of JAASFE010006047.1, forward strand.
CATCAACACCACCACATTCCATCAACAACATGAACGGCAATAGCGCAGACGTCAACGGCAAGGCGCCGCTCGACAGCGGCAGCAACCATTCGCGACACGGCAATGGTGTTGACCCTCTTGTCAAGGTCCAGCCGCCACGCAGAGAGGACTTGCAGCCAAGCTATGCTCAGGTACGTTGAGCCCAGGATATACCCTGATCGTCACGATAGAGCGCGTTGGAGCGCAAAGAGGCATAGTTCGCATCCAGTATCGCTCCCGCGCGCTGTTCGGTTCGCCGCGATCTATGCGACCTTGAGACTCATCGCCACCTTGGTAGAGTTGAAATGAACACGGTTTGCTGACGGGATAATCAATAGGTCATCAAGCCAGACACCGAAGATGCCTCGCAGCACGGATGGTATGGTTCTATGGTGAACGCGCTCGGTTCCTGCATTGGTACCCTCGGAGCCATTCCATGCTGCATAGTTTGCCCCAACCCATACAAGCCAGTCGCGCAAGGAAACGTCGGTCTCGTCACGAAGTTTGGACGATTCGCAAGAGCTGTAGACCCAGGTCTTGTCAAGATCAACCCACTCTCCGAGAACCTCATCCAAGTCGACGTCAAGATTCAGATCGTTGAGGTGCCAAAGCAGGTTTGCATGACCAAGGACAACGTCAACTTGACCCTCACATCTGTCATCTACTACCGCATCACGAGCCCACACAAGGCTGCATTCGGCATCTCAAACCTCCGCACTGCTCTCGTTGAACGTACCCAGACCACCCTTCGACACGTCATCGGTGCTCGCGTGCTGCAAGATGTTATCGAGCGTCGCGAGGAGATCGCACAGTCTATTCGAGAAATCATCGACGAGACTGCCACTGGCTGGGGTGCTGAGGTGGAGAGCATGCTCATCAAGGACATCATCTTCAGCCAAGAACTCCAGGACAGCTTGTCCATGGCCGCTCAGAGCAAGCGTACTGGTGAGGCCAAGGTCATCAGCGCACGCGCCGAAGTCGAGAGCGCCAAGTTGATGCGTCAAGCCGCCGATATCCTGTCTAGCGCACCAGCTATGCAAATCAGATACCTCGAGGCGATGCAGGCAATGGCCAAGAGCGCGAACAGCAAGGTCATCTTCCTCCCAGCACCAAACCAGAGCATGCAAGCACAGCTCGCTGCAGCAGACTCAGTCGGTGAGGGACCAAGCAAGTACCAGGACTACGGCACTACCAACGAGAACTTCCAGATGGGCAACAACATCCCAGGTTTCGGCGCCGCTCAGAACGCACGAGTCGTTGAGAACATGTAGTTGAGCAGCATCATGATTTGCGCGAGTTTGGGATACCCGATTTGATTGACGAAAGGCTCTGAGCAGATTGTAATGATTACGAAGGCGGTGTGATACCCAGGCAGTTTTATAGTTTCATGTATAATGATTTCTACGACCATAGGCGCTATGCCATTCTCCGCTATTATTGTCCTACGCACCTGGATGAACCCTGAGCATTTCAACTCGTCGAGAGGCCACCACGGAATTCAGCGACTAGAAGCGATTTACTCCCGGATTCTAGTGGTGAACGAGCATAGACACGGACCCCTCTTCGAACAACACATGCCATCAGCGCGGCACCATTGATCTATTTTGCAAAATGCCTTTGGCGCGAGCTGATTGGTATTCCGAGCCTAGCAGAGCGTCACTCTCGTATCCCCTCACCGGTAGGAGCTGCCCTGGAATCGCAAGGCTGAGCTACCGGGCTGTGTTCGGCTCCTTTTTCTTGGCATGACAACCAGATCAAGCGAGGGTTTGAGAATGGAAAGGATTTGGTCGGTCTGCTTATGCCGACGCTCGCTTCGAATTCGGCGTAGCGGAGAGGACGCGATTGGATTTGAGGTCCTCGGCTGGACGATATTGGGAGAAGCATGCGATTCGAAGGGGCTGATGCATTGTACTGGTCGAAATGGCTCCAGAAGAATCTTCGCAAAGCCTTCCCGCTTGTGGACTTCCGGACAACTCTACTGGAGCAGGCACCATGAGCACGGCATCAAAACAACGGCAAGGAGGACAGCGATACTTCTCGCAGCAGCAGCGATGAAGACAACGAGCCCTCCGAGAATTACGAAGACGATCTATGTCGACAAGCCCATTGAAATATCGGCTTGCTATCTCGCACTGTGCTTCAGGAATCCGTAAAAGGTCAGGAATGTGTTGTAGCCAGGATAATGTGGATGACTGGAACCTGGTATTCGATCATGGTGTTCACGACAACTAAAAACGACATCGGCAGAAGCACAGTGGGTGTGTGGTCCAAAGTCCACTTTCGCCGCAGTCCCAATCACTCACATTTGAGAATGCGCTGTGACAGGCACGCAAGTATCAGCTGAGCAGTCGCAAAATCCAATGGCTGGCTCGGCAACAGCTATAGAGTGGAGCGAGAGCGTTGGACAGGATCTCACTTCTTCTTGTTCACCTGCTCGATGGAACGGACTCAGCTAAGCGGCCACAAATTCTGATGGCTGCCCCAGATGTTGTTGGCAGGCGGAGCGCATGGCACAAATTCAGGCTGAGAAGTTTTGAATCTGCAGCTTACATCTCGGTCTACTCGATGGCTCTGCATGGCTGAGTGGTTGCAGAACATAATGGCTGCCTCTGCAGCTTTCATATCCCGGAGTGAAATTCTGGAAACAGGCCATTCGCCTTAACTTCACCGTTCGAGTCGATACTGAACTCTGTTGATTTGCTTCAGCTGAGCGGCTACAAAAGCCTCTGGGCGCCTCAGCAGTCAGTGTAAGCCTGAGCGTAGCGCACGATCTCAGCACAAGAGGTGTGAGTTCAGCTGCTCACATCATCGGTCCACTCCATGACTCCGTGTTGGCTGAGTGGCCGTAAAACATGATCGCTACCTCAGCTGCTTCTATATTCCGGAGTGCAACGCTGGAACCAGGCCCTGTCTCTCGATGTTACTCTTCAAATGCTCATTTCACTTGCCGACCTGGCTTTTGCTGAACAATTAAAGAATCCAATGGCTGTCTCAGCAGTCGCAGTAGACCTGAGTGCAGCGTCGGAGATGAGCCAGCTTCGTGATGAACTGCCTCCATGGCCACCTCCGTTATGACATTCGCCGTGCACAGAGAAATCGGTGCCGGTGCCATTGAGCCGGCTGCTGGCGCTCTTGTGTTTGGGTTCGTGATGAGTGCGGTTTGGGTCGACCTTCAGAGACTCAAGTCCGCTATACAGATCCTTGTATACTTGGATGTGAGTACTAGTCCAGCGGTCTTGAGAAGCTTGACATGTTTCAATGACGCTGCGTATGTGTGCAGCTCGTCGAGCAGTCTTCCTATGATTGGCGGCAACCAGAGCAGCATCAACGGGCTTGCAGAAGCGAATCTTTCGGCGGCGGCTCAGGATCGTCTTGGCCGCTTGCACAGTCTGTCTCATGAGGCGTCTGTTCCTAGGCGGTGCGAGTTCGCCGACTGGAGCCACCGACCCGTATCTACGTTCATCATCTTTGCCGTCTCGAACCCCTGACTCCGTGGATGTGAACTTGGAACATGTGTCGCAAAGTCCATCCACTACCTCAGTGTATGCCAATATCTTGGAGTGCAATGCCGAACACAGGCCGACTGCGCGGTCAAACGCATGCAACACCTCTACCGTGTCGACTGTCGACTCCATGGGGTGGGATCCGGAATATGCGTTGCAAGATCCAGCGACTGCCTCTGTAGCGGCCTGAAGTCGGAGCGGAAGACTCGTAATTGGTCGATCTCGAAACCAGATAGCTGCATCACCTCTACCAGTTCGACTCCCGGCTCCATAAATTCGAGCCGTAAAATGCATGCAGATTACATCTGCTGCCTCGAAAGGCGCCGTGGATTGGAGCTTAGGGGTGGGGAAGAAGCAGTTCGAGATGTTAACGGCCTGCATCACATCTACCGTTCTGCCTCTCAGCTCCGCCAATCTGAGCCGTGAGATGCATTGCAGACTACATAGGCTGCCTCAGCGGTCGCTGTGCAGCGGAAGGAGGCCTAGAAATAGGTCTATATCGGACTCTAGTGACCGCGTCTTGGCTGCTAGTTGGATGCTCAACTCCAGAATTCCAAGCCGTGGAAAGCGTTACAAGCTACATTGACTACCCGGAAACTATCGTAGAACGGAGCGTGAGTCTAAGAATAGGCCAACATCGGGAGTAGATTAGGTACGTGCGTATCTCTGCTATCCCGATTCTCGACGCTGCGACATCAAGCCAATATATTCGCCGCAAACTCCATCGAGCACCTTGGAGATGGTCAGCTGAGAGGTGGTCAGGGCTGAAAGGCTCATTTCAGGCGCGAATGCCTATGTCACCTCTGCCAATTCGACTCTCGACTCCATCAGTTCCAAGCCAGATATGCATTGCAAACTCTAATGAGCACCTTCAAGTGTGCTTTGGGGTGGAAATCCAAGGGTGGAAACACAGGCAGATTCCAAGTCAAAATCACTGGCAGCTCCACGAATTCGAGCCAGGAAATGCGTTGCAAACTCCATCAAGCGTCTGCGTGCGTCCAATCGGGTGGAAGGTCGAAGCTGTGCATACATCAACTTCAGGTGCTCATATTGGCAGCTCTGCGAATTCAAGCCAGGAAAGGCATCGCAAAGTCCATCGAATATCCTAGAGAGGTCGAACGGAGAGGAGGTCGAGGCTGAACACAGGCCAATATCAGGCGCGAATGCCGGTAGCACAGGCTCTAAGCTCCTCGGAACTGAGTCGGAAGAAACGTCGTAGAATCCATCAAGTAATTTAGAGAGCATCCTTCGAGAGAGAGGCAAGGCTGAAGACCGGCAGGTTCGAGCAATTCCAGGTGCGAACGCTGGCGTCACCCGCACTATTTTAACTCATGATTCCACTGAATGGAGCTAGAAAAAGCGCTGCGTAATCCATCAAGTAGCTTGGAGGGGAGTATATTGGAGAAGGCCGAAGATTGGAGAACGGTCGAATCCAGAGATTGCAGGTGCGAACGCCGGCATCACCTCTAGCATTTCTGTTGACAGCTCCGCGGACTCGAGCCATAAAGAAGCGTCGCAAAATTCACTGGGCACCTTAGAGCAAGATGCCGGGAAGGAGTTCTAGGCTTTTACATGCGTAGTTCAGGTCAAAATCGCTCGTAACTCCGCTGAGCCACCCCAGCAAATGCGTCGCAAAAAGCATTAAATCCCGTGGACCATATGCTCCGAGAGAAGCGAGAGCTGGAAACAGGCCAATCCAGGTGCGGTCGCCGGCATTACCTCTGCTATTTCGACGGACGACTCCGCGAACTCGAGCCAGGAAAACGCGTCGCAGAATCCATTGGGCACCTTGGAGAAGGTCCTCGGAGAGAAGTTCGAGGCTGTCATATGCAAGTTCAATCATTACTTAAATCTCACTTTCAATCGCGCCTGCCATCGCGCGTGGGTATCTCAAAATCAGTTCATGCATGTGACAATCGCCAAGATCCTCAGTTTCTCTCACTCCAATATGCTCATGCTCAGTTCAAGTACTTCTCGTCGAACTTGATTGGTCCTTCCTTCAGCAGTTTGGCGACGCGAAGTGAGTAGTAGTGCTCGACGCTCTTGCTTGGATCGGCCTTGTGCTCGTCGTTGGCGGTAGTCGCGATGCGCTTGAGACCGTTCATCAAGTCCTCCTCGGCGTTCTCTGCCCAATTGTTGGCCTCCATGAACTCTGCGCTTTCCTCCGAAGTGATGCTTCCCAGCTTGGCACCTGCTCCTATTAGCGCTGCGCATGCCATATTCGCGCCCAAAAAATTGCTCAAGGGAAGGTAGGGAAAAGCCAAAAAGCAACGCAAGGTATACCTACCATCTTCTCCGGCTCTAACGGAGGTTGGCGGCGTGCTGAGACGGGCATTCGCCAGCTTGGCTTGCATGTACTCATAGTCTGGAACGTCGCCGGCGACGGTGTGGGTGCGTGTTGGTGGTGGCGCGCCTGGGATCTGCGGCGCGGAAAGAACAGACTCGGTGTCGTCGGTCACGCTAGTCGGACGCGTGGTGGACTCCTTGATAGCCTTGATGGAAGCTGCGAAAAGTGTTAGCGCGAGTCGGCGCGAAGCCATTGGAAGCATTCTTACAGGTGTCGCTCATGTTTGCGGTGTTGTTGAGGGGTCTCTTCTTGGTATCGATGTGTTGTTGTTTGTGGAAGAAAGTCAAGTGGAAGGCGCAGGTGTAAATGTCGAGGTGTAAATGTGCAGGCGCGTGACTTGGACCCTGCATGTGAGCATGTGCGGCTCGCGCGACAGTGAATGAGATTCGTGCCGAATAAGGAAGGAGCGACTTATTCACTTTTGCTCGACCGCTCCGCTCAACTCCAGGTTCAGAGCTCGTGAACCGAATGTGTGATCTTTGGAGTTAATATGCATGAGCGGAGTCACGAGCAACGTTGGAGAGGCTCTCAGCGAAATGATTACCCTCGAAGTCAGCTGCGCTTCACATATCGGTCCGTCGGCGTTGGCATCCAGCACGCGGTTTGTCTCGACCATTCCGTTCGACTTCAGATCCGGAGCTCGTGCATAGTATGTGTGGCCTCTGGAGTCGATGAGTATTAGCGGAGTCACAAGCAACCTTGAAGAGGCTTACAGCGAAATGCACACCCTTGAAGCCAGCTGCGTTGCATCCAACGGTCCGATGCCGTTAGCATCCAAAATGTACTTTTGCTCGACCGCTCCGCTCGACTCCAGATTCTGCGCTCGTGGATAGAATGCCTGGCCTATGGAGTCGATACACATCAGCGGAGTTACAAGGAAATATATAAGAGGCTTTCAGCACCCGGATTCTCTTAGAGCCAGCTGGCACGGCCTCAAGTGTCAGCGTCGTTGGGTTTTTTCTCCGTGCATGCGTTTCGAATTACGCTCCATCCTACTTCACGTCCCGTGCTCGTCAGTAGGATGACTTGTCTGTGTAGTGCACATGCTGCAGTGGAGTCATGATGCGTACAGAGAGGCTCTCAATCGAAACTACCTGCTGTGAAGCCAGCTGCGCTTCGTCTAACGGTCGCCGCGTTCAACATTTACCGTGCATGGGCCTCGAATTTTCGCTCCGTCTAACTTCATGTCGTATGCTCGTGAGCAGATCGTCTGGCCTAAGGAGTGTATAAGCTGCCACGGAGTCACAAACGACGTCAAAGAGGCTATTAACGGGCAGCACTTCCTGGCGCTTTGGTTGACAGTGGTCGCCATTGGCATCCGCGATGTATTCGTGTCGGACTCCGCTCGATACCACTCCATTTCTCATGCTCGTGGGCAGTATCTTTAGCCCGTTAGTTACATGCGAATCTCAATTCTGTCGAGCTTTATATTGCTCTTCCATTTGTCTCGTGACCAGTTATGTCTAATGACCGGCGCCAGATCACCATACGGGTCTCGTTATGCTAAAGAACAGGCTCTCCATTACAGAGCATGTCGGCCATGGGTCCAATTCTTTTCCCGAACACGAAATGAAGCCAGGCACAAAGTACGTTTATGGAGTCGCAGTGATTTCTCACTTATCCAAGCCGGCGTGAGACTCTGGTGCTCCAAATCCATTTTAACAATCACATGAGGCCTGAATCTACACCATCGAGATGCTGCAAATGCTGCGAACAGTTCGAGATTCCTCCTGGGCATGCAGGCTCAATCTTCGCAAGACCGCCACCTAAGCCCGAGCTGACAGTGTGTATTGCTCCTTCTCTTCTTCTATTCAGCAGCAAGAATCGTGAGTCTGAGCGTGTTCGGCGGGTCTGGGAATCAGGTCCTTGTTGGTGTTGCTGCTGTGTCCTGAATGGCTCCGGGGAAGGCAGGTCAACGCTCCCGGCTTCCTGGACCTCGCTTGGCGTGACGACCACTCTTGACATCCTCCATTCAGTAGACCAAACCGACAACAAACAACGCCTTAATATCGGAAGACTCGTTCGGAACGAACCCAGACATTCGCAAGGACGCGTAGAAGCAGTCGATTCAGCGAAAGGTCCTTGGCTCGAGCTGGCCCATCCGACGCATCGTCGTCCTTACAAGGCTCTCACGGCTCTCGACACGACTCGTCTGAATGCGCTTGGGTCCACTTCACGAATGCTTTCAGCCAGCTCCTTGTCAAGCCTCACAGACGTCTTTTGGATGAATGTCCACCGCGTCGCGCAACGGGAAATTGATGAAATGCCCACCCGCTCAACATGGCGCTCTTGGCAAACAAAATTCACGAGATTGCAATCTCAGCCACATCGGCCACGTGCGAGAATCTCTTCACAGTGAGCGCCACGGCTTGCACTATCATCGCGTATACCAACCAAAGCTCAAGCGACTCTACTGTTCCGGCAAATCGCTAGGATCTGAGGCTTCAGTTCCATTGCCTAGTCAGGACGGGTGTAGCAGAGCAGTTCAGAAAGCCGTCCCCTTAGAGGTCTAAAAGCATCAATGCTAACCACACTTGGTGATGTTGAAAACAGAAGTCTGGAACCCGAAGGATTGCCAATGCGACTCGCTGCTATATGTATACATATGCAACGTTCGGCCTGGATCTAAGCTGCTTCACCTTTCGAAGCACAAGTAAGCCTTCAAGTTCAGTTCGTTCTTTACCAGTCACTCATTTCTCGCAAAATGCGTATCTCTGTCGTTATCGCAGCACTCTTACCTTCTTTTGCGGTCTGTACGGCTACCATTCAAGGCTTGCCTAATGATGGGTCCTTGGAGATTGTCGACAAACACTACTACTATCAACCAGTCTGTGGCATATCTGGACATCCACAGAAGAAATACAAACCCTACAAGACGATCCCGCATCCTTGCAACCAGTCTGAATGCTCTTCTTACTGCAAGAAGAGCTCTAAGTGCAAGAGCTTTGCTTTAGGCAAGGATCATTGCCGCTTGTACTCCAAAGCAGCCAGGAACAATGTGAAAACCGGCCATGGATCGATCTATAAGTTCTACGACAAAACGTGCCCCTGCTCGAAGCCAAAGCTGCCTGCCAAGAGCGCAACCAGCAAAATAGCGTAAGTAATTGCGACTACTAAAGTGAGCTGTTCGGAATGCTGACGTGTACAGAACAACGATCAAGGCCTCGTACCCAACCACAAGTGAAGCAACTATCTCTACCACTATCTCTACCACTATCTCTACTGCGACCTCGACGACAAGTAGCTTGTCTTCCGCATCTAGCACTTCGACAACCAGCAGTAGCTCGTTTTCCACATCGTCAACCACCACATCAACTACCACCATATCGACTTCCACAACTTCAACAACACCAACACCGACATGCAACTCACTCAACTTCATCAGTTCGAAATTTACGCAAGATGCGTACTACGACTACGATTACAGTGTATCACCAATGACCTACAATGCCTGTCGTCAAGCATGCTTGAACGATCCACCAGCAAATTCGTTCAAGACCGGGGTTGGATCGTGCCTCATATTTGCCGTCACTTCAGACTACTGCCTTAAGTTCTACCAGCTGCAAGGAAATGCCTATATTCCCCAGATTGCCGACCTTGATCCTACCGATTCGCAATATGGTGCATACATGAACGATCGAGATTGTCCTGCTGAGGAAGAAGAGCCTGTTACGGTTACAGCGACTATTTCCACAACCACGAGCACTTCGACGGCCAGTAGTACATCGTCAGCAGACCCTGATCCGGAGATCGTGACTATCACCATAAGCACGATCACTTCAACCACCACCAGCACCTCGTCTTCTACATCATCGAATACCACTTCGTCAACCACCACAAGTTCAGCCCCAGCTGGGCCCACGCCAACGTGCGGAATCTCGGCTCTGATCGGGCCAGGCTATGACGCCGTCTTCTCCTACAACTATAATTCGCCGCCCAATTTCGCGACCTGTCAGGAAGAGTGTCGAACCTTAACTAACCCCAGGGCTTCTGGTCCGTGTCTGTTGTTCGGCGTGCCGAAACGCGACACGGATGGATATTGTCTCTTGACCTATCCCAAAGCAGGCAGTACTTTTGTGCCCACGATCGCGGCCCTGTATATGTCGGATTCACTGGATGCGGCTTTGTGGTATGATGAGAACTGCTCGGAACCACCACAGTGAGCGTGAGGAGCGGATAGGGCTTTGTGCGCCCGATAGTGACATGAGAAGGCGCTGATGGGTTGGTCTCGACATAGCATACCCCATATCGCCTGCATCTTGGGAGTTCGCTGGAATGTTATACTCTGCGGCACAGTTTGAGCGGTGGTCGACCTGGCACAGACAGTAGTTTCGTATAGAGCATTTCATGTAGGGTGGGCAAGTTCCTTCAAGACACAGCATCCCTCTTGAGAGCCATGAACATAGAGTGTGTCGTCTAAATTGTCGCAGATTCTGCACCCAGGTTGGGAAATGTGAAGCAGCTCATACATTCCCCGATTCCGTAATGCTGTGCTCAGGCATCTTCAGCCGTTGTACCAATCCTTGAACGGAGCTCAATGTCGGAGGAAGGAGTTCTGAACACTGAAGTTGACGACGGCAAGTCATGAATCGCAACTTGTCCAGCGCTTGGCTCAATCTGTCCAGTATTACAAGTTATGTTCATCGAAGTCGACGTCCGTCTCGAACGTAGCTGTCTCTTCATCCAAGGCAAGAGATTGTAGTATCCTCCCGCAGCAAAGACGCCGATCCATAGCACAAGCTCAACACCATAGATGACCAGGCCTAGTATGTCTAATTCGCGCTCAAATATGACAGAAATGATACTTGTTAGGTCGCCAAGAGCATCGATACCAACGAACAGAAACGATATCCCACGCACAGTTCTGTGCACGTAAATATCGTAATAATGTCTGAGCACACCCAAAGCCAGGAAAAGCGCAGCAAGCACAGCCATAAGCGTCGCAGGCCACTCCGTACCTCGATCAACACCTTTCTGCAAAGCAAATACCAGAGCAACCTCAATGGCTCCCATGACTGCTGCTATTGGCACGACGACAGCCAAACTCTTCCAGATTGACCATTTGTGCTCATAGTGATAGCACTGCACCCACGTCGCCAGACTGAGCACTGCAAGAAGCTGAGGCTGGATTTGTAATGCGATGTTGAAGTTTGATACGATGTTATAGACTCCTAGAGGCACTCCTGCCCAGGCCCAGAACATCATCATCGTGGGCTGTAGTCCGGTAGCATTGTGGCGACGGTAGTTGATGATGATTTGAGGGATCAGTTGGATTGACCAACATACTGCACCGAACGTGCCGAATGTGTTGGCGATGGTGGGATTGTCCATTGTCGAGATGTATTTGCCAGCCAGCGCAAATAGAGAATGCTTGTTGGAAATCTAGAATCGATGTTCAAAGCATCAAGTCTAGAATATACCCCATTCCGAGAGAGTTCTTCCAGATCATAGTCCACGTGGTAGCAGACCCCATACTTCAAGCTCGAGTTAATGACCCATTGCCGGCGATTGCTGTCAAAGTCAAGGCCAAGAGTGTGGTTCTTCCGATGTTCGGTTCACTCTCACTAGCGCTTGGCCCGTGCGCACTCACTCGGCCTATTCTTAAGCCGGAAACCCCTGAGAATGCGGAGCCGCGCCCCGCCACTACTATTTGTATATAGAATTACTAGTAACCGTAGAATTTCTACGATTTCTAATATATTCGATATTCTAATAACTATATCGATAGTATAGATATTATTTCGGCCGCTTAAGGTATTATTCGCTACGTTTTACGCCTTCTACCGCCCGCCGTCGCTATTTCCGCTATAGCTCCTTATACGCTTAAAGATAAGGTCCTAATAGAAGATCTACTTAATAGAGGTATATTACCGGATAATATATAGTTATTAATAAGGCCTTAAGGCTCTAAGGCGGCTTATTATTATCGGTATAATAACTAGAAGAAGTATAGTATTATCTAAGGTACGCTAAAAGATAGACTAAGTAGACCTAAGGTAATCGCGCTATATATTCGAGATTATATTATAGATGTACTCGCGTAGAAGGGAACGAAATAGTCTAATAAACTATAAGATATATTAGTAGTAGAGTATAGATTATATATCGGTATTATAATTATAAAAGAGATATTAAAGGATAATAAGATAACTAATAAAGTAGTCTAATATTAAGCTATATAACGAGACGATATTACTATTATATCCTACCTCGCTAGTCTATTAAACTAGCGCGCTTATTAGCTTATCTTTATAGATAAGATATATTATAGCGAATAGAGTTATATTCGTTGTCGTAGATAGGCTCTAAGAGGGTTCCCTTATTTATCGAAGGATAATCTATATAGGCTATAATAATATAATATTCTTCTAGCTTATATAGTTAATAGCTAGCTTCTAAGTATACTTATTAAGTAAGGTAGTATCGATAGCTAGACCTTCGTAGATTAGTTATAGACCTCTATTCTACTATAAATAAGTCCTTATCTAGGTCTACGGTCGATATTAATACTAGATAACTATTTAATATATAGCCGCCGCTTAATTACTAATATTTATCGCTAGTATAGTATCCTAGTCTAATTTCTACCGCTATATTCGCTATACTTAAACCTAATAGAGCTATCTTTCTATCTCTTTAAGTATTATCTTCGTTATTATTAGGAGTATATACCTAAGTACGGCGTAGATAGTTAGTAAGAGCTATTCGAGAGATATATACGCTTAGTAGTAGATAGTTAGGGTAAGGGGAGGGATTACTTAAAGTTATTTAAGTACGCTAATATAACGATATAGCGACTAGTACCTACTAAATAAGATCTACCGTACCGATTTTAGATAATAGACTCGTAAATTTAAGTACTAAAGTAGAGCTCTTCGCGTATATAGAAAGTATATTAATCGGATTAGAAGTAGTTACGTAA